>JAGVVM010000845.1:0-76773 GCA_019149425.1 Psidium friedrichsthalianum | reverse complement strand
TTCGCCGGCTCGCAGCGCCCTTCGCCCCCTGCCGGCCGCGTCTCTCGTCCGCCATACCGTCTTTTTTCTCCTCTTCCCCTCCCCCTCTTTCTCTCCCTCTTCTCCCCTTTTTTCCCTCCCCTCTTTCGCTTTTTCTCCCTTCCCTCCTCCCTCCCTTTTTTTTCTTTCCCTCATCTTTTTTTCTCTTCTTTTCTTTGTTCCTTCCTCCCCTTCTCCCTTCCTCCCCCCCTCTTCCTTCCCCTTCTCTTTCTCTCTTTCCTTCTCTTCCCTTTTCCCTTCCCCCCTCCCCTCTTCTCCCCTCTCTTCTTTTCTTTTTTTCTCTCTCTCTCCTCTCTTCCTTTTCTCTTTTTTCTCTCTTTCTTTCCGTCTCCCTCCGCTTTTTTTCCTCCTCCTTCCTTCCCTCCTCCCTCCCCCTCCCCCTCCTCCTTCCCCCCTCCTCCTCTCCCCCCCCTCCCTCCCCCCTCTCGTTCCCCGCCCACCCTCCCCTGCCTTTCTGCTCCCTTCCCTCCTCCCCCTTCATCCCTCACGCGCACCCAAACTCTACCCCCCGCCTCAGGCGCCCGTCTCTGCTACTCGCCGCTTTCACCCTTTTGCCGGTGTTTGTACGTTCATCTATGGTACATCCACCTTTTATTCACTTTTTAGACCGTCATTTCGTGTATCGCATTTTTGTACTTAGGGCTCCATTAAATTTTCTAACAACTTATACAAAACAAACAATCTTTGCATCATTCACGAAATAAATAAACATAAATACTGTTGATAATTAAAAAGGAAAATCATTGGATAATGCGTACGACTGATTACTTAAAAAAAATTTCACAAACAAATGCAACCTTAACATGTCGTAACGTTGTATGGCGCACTGAGGGCAGTAGAGCCTGTTACTAAGTGCCCAATTGTCTATCGTCTCATCTCTTCGAATTCCCAAGATTTGATATCATAGACTTGATGACACACATAACTATAGCAGCGTTGAGATAGATTACAAAATCATACTCATGTGTATGAACTCACAGCCCTTGCCCTTCATGATCTCAGGCTCCTAAAAGCCGGAGTTGATGAACTCGGATCAAATTCAGAGCAATGATAAGAGTGGATCTAGATTAACTTACAAACTGCACGACCTCGTCTGAATCGAGGTCTTAGCTTTCTGGCTTACACGACCGACCTCGCCAATTGCAAGTCCACAGGAGATGCCTCTACATGAGTTCAGAAATCATGTGAAGCCACATATCCATCCTCTAAAGCTAGGTAACACCATGCCTCATTCAGAATTCTGATCCTACACCAACATATCATCTATGCTTGCCCGGGCCATATGAGACTTTTACTTGAGAGGCTCCACACACTGGTAACACAAATTTTCAGTTTCAATCTCCAAGACAAAATTTTCAGGCCATTCCTTGCAAAACGAATACACTGAGAAAGAATAACACTCTGATCTTACAGAAATGTTACAGGATACACATCCGTGTGAAACCCAAAACGAATATTGTGCTCTTGAAGCAACGCAACTGTGTCGTAACTATCGGAATTAAGACTGAGAAATAGGGGAAAAGAGAACAGCTAAAAGGGTACGGCTGAGGTAAAGCCATGGTACATTTCAAGTAGCCACATCACTACTTCTAGTGGAGGCTCTCCCAACCACTTGGCTCGAACCACGTCCCCTTACAGTTCTGAGCACACGTTGAACCTATAAAGTTCATGTCACACCTAAGAACAGTACTTGACTATCCCTCTTTAATAGATTGCATGAACTAGATTATGTAACATAAGCGTTTTCTAAATCAAGACATTGCACTTACCTTTCAGCAAATATGACGCAGCTTGTGTTTCTGGAAGGACTTGGCAGAGCATGTTGTCTCAAGGGATGAGAAACTGGTACCCTGCACACCATTGCATCTACATGCCCCTTTGAGTGGCAAGAGGAAAAAGCTACCGGCTAGGTTGCTGCATGCATTATTTAACAACATTTAAAGATCTGAAGGTGACAGTATTCTTCCTTATATTCTGTCAAACATCACATGTCTATGAATTAACTATTTTTTAAGTGAAACACCATAACCCCATTAGCTGCCATTTGCAAGATAAACCTTCAAATCCATCTTACATCCAAAAGAACGAGAAAAGCTTTAAGCAAATTTTCGTAGATATAGCAAAACTTTTCACAGATAACTTGTTTCTAATATGCTTCGGATGTCATGGAGTACTAGTCTTCTTTACAAACGAAATGCATCACGGGGGACCCAGGACTCTCTTGCCCCTCACAAATAAAAGTGTTCCCCAAAGAACCCAATGTTCAACAAGTTTGTAACATTTTTACTGCATTTAGCATCCGAAAGCAGCAAGTTCAGCCTATGATATTTTTCATCCAAAATAAAGGCACATCAATGAAGCTAAAGAGTAGAAGTACAATCCCGTAAGTCCAAGAAGCATAATCAAATGTCATAACCCGAAGTGCAAAAACAATCTCAAGCAATTAACTGATGCGCAATTAGCTGGTGCAACAAAAAAAAGACACAGAACTATGATCTTGTTAATAGATACATCGAGGGCTATTCAAAGTTAGATTAGAAGACAGCTCTCTTCTGTCATAAAATGTTTGAATGAGTCTAGCTATGTGTACCGTGTAGTGCTGCAACAGCTGTGAAAAGATGGTTTCGAGAACCATTAAACAGTTCTTCAAGCATTCTTGCCCAGCAACCGCTAACTTACAAGTGAACGAAGAGCTTTTCATAGCAGGATCTATGAGGAGCAAAGATATAAGGAGTTCCGGTCTTCTATTGAGGAGGTTTCTGATCGAGCAGAGCAAAGACGTGGTTTCATGCAAGGGTAATTCGATGCCGATATAGAACGCTCTTCCGCGGGACATCGACATGACAGAACATACTAAGAATTGTCCATGCTAAATGCTAATACAGTGTAGCCCTCTAACGTATTTAATATCTTCAAAACACTAGAACACCACCTACACATCTCTTGCACATCCGGAGACCATAGCAATACTCCACAACAAAAGTTCACATTTCAAACGCAATTAGACTACTCATTAAGCAAATAAAACAACAACAATTTTGAGTGACTCGATCCTCAATTCATCCCACGCTGTCAGTCATTCAATTCATTGTCTCAGCATGCTCATGAGGATATTAACTCGATCAACGTTAAGGGATCCCAACTTATTCTAAACTTCTTCCGGGCAAATATGCAATGCAAAGAAACTCAAATTACATAGCCCAATCACTCTAAAAACTCAAAAAGTAAACGCAAAGCTCATACACAGAGACATACCGGCATACAAGAATTCTCGATCAAGACATACAAAAACCAAAGGGGTACCTGAGAAATCAACCACGCCTGCTCCATGCGCTTCGCGAAAATCAGAGGAGCTCTCAGACGAATCCACCATTGAAGCTCTCACGCCAACGAACCTACACCTCTTACCCCTCGCCGTCGAACCATGAGGCGAAATCACGCCGACGGCATTTCGACGGGCTTGTGAGCTCCCACAATCTACGGATGACTTGGGCACACTCAAGGGTCCGCAACTACAACAGCAAGCACAGCTCATCATTCGGGTCTCTGAAAAATCTGAAGAATTTGCTCGAGGAAGACGATTTACAGCGAAGAATAACTAAAAAAATTTGACGACTCTTTTGGCGGTTTGCTTGGACGATTCCAGTGGGCAAACGAGGCGAAATCCTAAGGGACGTTTGCTAGTTTTTTTTCTTGCGGAAGAAAGAAGATTCATCAACCGCGAGCGGACGCAAACGGTGTCGTGGGGCTCACGTTTGTCCGGACCTCCGAAGAAAAAAAAATCAAAGCTTTTTGGTTGGGGGGGGGTGACGATCCTTCTTTTACACAATTTGGGCTTTTGCCAGCGAAGCTGGGAATCGATTTGCTCAGGAATCGCATGCCGTCATGGGCTTCTTCAATTTGGGCTTTGAGATTAGATTGCTCGATGTCTGTCACAGTGTCCGCACAAAATATCCGAGCTAGCATTCCTTGTTCTTGCACAGTCGAATGCCGCGAGAAAGTAGTCCCGCCGGTCGCTCTTTCCATCCCCGCAAAAATTTTGTATGTCTTGTTAGATGCATGATTGTATCGCGTGCGATTCCGAAAGTCGTTGCCGATGAATATGCGTGAATTCGCATAATTGATGGTAAATTTTAGAATTGTGCATCGCACAAAATTTTGTCTCATTATTTTCATGAAAAGTGACTCCATTAGATATCGGGGCCTTGTGTGCTTTGAATTTAAGCTATGCGTCATATATTTGGATGAGATATATCCAATCTTTTTCCCCTTTGGATTGGGTGATATTTTCTCTTTTATAAAGGACAACTCCACCTTCCTCCAAGTGAAGCTCCGGAATCAACGGCCGATCATGAGAGATTTGGGCAATGTAATTTTTTATTTTTATTTTTTTGGTAGGAACTGAGTAATGGGTTCAAGCGCAATATTATTTCATATCTTCACTGGAGACTGAAAAAGGAACGGGACAGGGGAATGCAGACCCACTCACGTTGGGATGGTCCAAATTAACTCGAGGACATCATTCGTGGAAACTTTGGTAAGCTTCCCCACCACTGAGCGTGGGTTTGATTCGACTTTGCGAATGGACTTGGATGAATGCAAATTCATTTTTAGCCTAAGGGGCTTTGGAAAAATGCAAGTAGCATGGTAAAAAATACTTTGAAAGCAACTTTAGCCTAACAGTGTTTGGTAAGAAAAATTCGTAAATGAGCTTTCTTACAATGTTTCTTTTTAAATAAAATATAATTAAAAAAAGAAATCAAATCTAGGACAAAGGCCGGCGGCCTCCGGCAAGCTAAATCTAGCATTGGTGGCTATCGACCGAGGTCGCTAGGGGTTGGATCACCTCTGGCGATGGTCACTTAGGCTGTGCAACCAGGCGACCTGTGACCCTGGCCACTTAGGGTCGCCTAGGTCACATGGCCTCGGCGATTTGGGCTCGTCGGCAGCGTATGGTTTCATTTTTTTAAATAAAATAAGGGACAAATTGGAAATTTGAAAGAAAAAGTGAGGATAGTTTTGGAAGAAAAAATATTTAGCTCAACATTGGTCAAATGTCGAAAGCTCAAAGCTAGTTCCTACCGGTATTGAGCTTTCAACGTTCCAATGCCAACTTTCATCCTAAAGTCTCTTCAGAATGGTTGCCAAATGCTCTGTATTGTCCCCAAGGAGCTTTGGGCTCCAATGGATTTTGGAAAACTAAACCTAACCTATTCTAACTCAACCAACAAAAAAGAAAATAAAAAATCAGTAAGAAGAAATCTACATATTAAAACTAATAACATTCCATTCGTTTCGGAAAAAATGAGGGGTTTTCAAAAAATAATTTTTCAGGAAATAACAACATTTTTCAGGGTTTCAACTGAATCAAGAAAATGACCCAGAAGTATTTTCCACGGT
Source organism: Psidium friedrichsthalianum (assembly GCA_019149425.1). Taxonomy (NCBI): domain Eukaryota; kingdom Viridiplantae; phylum Streptophyta; class Magnoliopsida; order Myrtales; family Myrtaceae; genus Psidium; species Psidium friedrichsthalianum. Next base: position 71,334 of record JAGVVM010000845.1, on the reverse strand, counting down.
TCGTATGAAAAATCAAGTTTGATTTTCCTCCATGCACTTATTTTAATAATTTTTATTTTTATATTGTTAAAATATAATTTTTTTATTGTTTTCCTCTTTTTCTTCCTTTTTTTTTTCTTTCTCCCGTTCTTCGGTTAGACGTGAACTCACCGGTTGAAGACGAAGTAAAAAAAAATCTAAAAGTTAGAAAAAAAAATAAAAATTTCGAATTTTTTAAGAAATAAAAATAATTAAAAAGAAAAGAGATGTGAAAGAATGGAAGAAGGAATTGAAGGTGTTATTTCCATAATGGAAGACATCATTCTCAACTCATTTATTTCCCATGAACGGCACACCGGAATATCCGCAAAATATTTTCTCGAAAGTTATTTCGCAAAACGGAGCCTTAAAAGAAGAAAAAAATACTTTGACCCTTCTACTTTATACAACATGTTCTAAACTATGGCAATTTGAGCTAATTTCATCAACATGAGCCCTCGACAATCTCTTGATCGATTGTTCGACCCAAAAAAAAAAAAATAATCTCTTGATTGTGAAATTCGTTTATTTCCGTCTTCGAGAGAATAAAAGCGCGAGGATCGTCTCAATTTTACTTGCCATCATCAACTTCCGTTTCTCTTTTCCGCATCATTATGGTAGGGAAAAGAAGCAAGAAACGATGTCGTGAGTCTCGTTTTATTCTCTTGTCATGCAAAGAAAGATCCCTCTTTCTAAGTAAAGACATGAAAAACGAAGGGATCCACGATCTAGAACCTTTGGACGGTGGACAAGAGGCCAAATTCCGTTGACCATGGAAATGGACGGTGAGCCTTCCCATTCTCGATTTTCAAGTACCCCCCATGAATTCCCATGAATGGAAGTCACCGTCCAGGGCACATGCATCACATGTTGCTCTGTTCAATACAATTATAGGATTAGGGTCAGCGGGTTTTTTCTATTGCGTCCCAAAAAAGCGGATGAAATGAAATGTTATTTTCGAAGGAGAAGAAGAAGAAAGATCGGCAGGTAATGTGCACCACCATCTCCAAGAGCCGAGATGGTTTCCAGAGCTTGAACAGTATGGCCATGATTAGGGAAGAGTCGACCTAATGCTGATGGGTCGTCATGGTGTTTCTTGATTTAGTCTGAGGCCTACGAAGCAGATGACTACGGAAACTCTCTTGAATCGAATATAGAGACCAAAAGAAACATATTCTTTAAGGAACGAGGATGTATTAAAGCACTTTAGTTATGTAACTTATATTTCTTGGGAACTCCCTTTTACCTAACAATGATAAACCTTTCACATGTGTCCGACACCGCGTGAAAAAAAAAAAACGATAAGTATTGGTCAAGCTCGAGCGTACTATTTTAGGCATTGGTTGTACGTTTGATCATTGAAAGGATCTGTATCCGTATCAAATTTGGGAGCGACTTCTTTATCTATATAGATTATATATATATATATATATATATATATAAATCAGTTAGAATTGTAACATCATCTTTTAAACTCGAGTCGAGTTCGAAGCTAAGCTCACGAGCCTAATTAATTCGAACTGATCTCTCGATCGGGTCTTCCCATTATCCAAGCCATGGGGCTGTTGCAAGAATTTAATATCGAGATCATTGAATACGAAATTCCCGATAAAAAGTTAGAACAGAATGATTGGCGAAGCTACTTTTCTTTTCTTTTGAACTTATTAACGGAAAGTCACGCTTCCTTCATTGCGAGTGAGATGTCCACGGCATTGCATTCATTCTCTCCAGACCGACCGAAAGTGACGATTAAGCGCAACAAAAATCGCACCACCTTCATTCAGATCAGACACGGAGAAAACGTTTCGCTGTTGCTCATCGTCTTCATCTCCATCATTCATCAAAATGACCAAAGAAGACGGTGTCTGACGTGGCGTGCACCATTCGCTCCACGCCGAGACGAGACTGTGGTGGGCTCCCAACACCAAATTCAGACACACGTTTCGAATGGCTCAGGACGCAGCCAAACCCAATCCATGATTGATTCGGCCTGCTCTTGCTCTTGCTCTTGCCTTGCTTTTGGCCTTGGTTGCTCCTCAACTCCCACAAATAAGGTGCTTTCTTTTTTCTCATCAATTCCCAGCATTGCTCTCCCTCTCTCACTAAATCCTCTCTTTGTGGTTGCGAACCCCTCGCTGAATTTTCTGTCCTCCTGTCATTCACTCTCTTTCTTGAAGACCCACCTATAAAAATCCCTCTGTTCGCTTGACCCTCTTCTCTCTCGGTCTCCACCGCGCTTCCACTCAATTTCACGTGCCCTTGGCTAATTCCCATTTGATAAAGGACCACCATGGACTGATTAACCCAAGTCACAAAAGCTACTGCTTTGACGCCTGTGGATCGCTGAAAAGACGCCCATGAGTCACCCTTCGACGGTGCATCAAGAACCGGTGTTCTCTCTGATTTGGTGTCTCAGTTGGGTCACTTCGCGTCAACTCAAACTCGCGACCTTTAATATTTGAAGGGCACTCTTCGTTTTTGTCTAATTATCTCTACTTGACGGTTCGATTGGTTTTAAGAGGCAAAGTTTTGTTCTTCCTGAGTTTGAACTCCAGAGGCAGTGCTTCGAGCATTCGCCGGTTCCTGAGTGACTTCAATAAGGCTATTAGGTTCCCATTGTGAGAGAATACCAATTGGGTTCGCTTCCGTTCGGGTTAATTCAGGTAACGGTAGTGGTGATGGTAGTAATAACAATGGGGATAGTGATAATGGGTTGAGATATGATGGCTGTGGTGTGTCTTGGTGGATGATGGGGTACATGTCAATGGTGTTGAGGCTGATACCCCTAAGAAAGTTCTCATTTTAATGCATGAGTGACACTGCGGCGGCCATCGGGCTTCTGCGGAGGCTATCAAGGCAGCTTCATGAAGAATTTGGGGATGATTATCAGCGTCAGTATCGGTGGATTAACTTTTAGGACTTAGTTTAAATATTCAGATTTTGTTTGGTTGCGGAGGGATCATGCACAATGCCTTGCCGATCAACTTCTTGTTTGTCCTGAATAAGCGGGTCAGGTCAGTATGCAGATTAACTAGTAGGAACTTAGTTTCATTATTCTGATTTTGTTTGGCTGCCGAGGGATCATGAACAAGGCCTTGCCTGGTCAACTTCTTGTTTGTCTGAATAGCGGATCGGGTCAGTATTGGCGGATTGACTCATAGGTTTAGTGTCTTATCCGAATTTTGTTTGGTTGCCGAGGGATCATGAAACAATGCCTTGCCTGATCAGCTTCTTGTTTGTCCTGAATAGCGGGTGTAAAGCTAATGCACTAATCTGGCTAATTTTGTCCTAATCCGTGACAGAAAAGGTTACACCATGTCCAAGTTTTATTCCTGTTAATGTTAAAATATAATTCTGCTTGCATGATTGTCTGATTTATTTGGATTAAGTTATTGCTGGAAAGTGTTGATAAATATATGGCAGCGTAAATCGTGGGAGTTTTCGCATACCCTTATATTCATTTGATTGGAGTTGTAGCAGTTGCTGAAGTGACATGATTCTAGATTGTCGATCTTCAAGTCTGAGGTCCCAAACTCACTTAGACTCTTTGGCTAATGCTCTCAACAAGGTACAGGCACTTTGTATGTCTGATGGAAACAGAAGAAATAAAGATCCTTTTGTGACAACAAAAGCTGCATTCGGGATTTAGCAGAAAGCGGACTTGAAGGTTTTATGTGTTTCCTCCTCTATTTCATATCCCCAATCTTTCACTGCCTTGCAAATTCACGGACCAAAATGATTTTTGGTGAAAGTGATGTGCGTCACAAATGCCAGATTAGTTTATCAAATATGTTGTGTTTATAACGAGTTCTTATTGCAGGTTTTTGTTACTGATTTGTGGGCAGAACCATACACCTTGCCATTTAACCAGTTTGCCTAGAAGCTACAACTTCTTGTGAAACACGGGCCCTTGTGGAAGATGACCTATTATGCAAGTGCTCCGAGAATTTATTCATCAATCGAACTTTGCTGCAACTTCACCTTTATAGCTCGGTGAGCTTCTGTCATAGGCATGTGCTGCCAATCTTCCCCTTGTCAACTTTATCTCGCTTAATACTCTTTCATATGTGCTAACGCTTCCTCTTGCTGAGCCTTTTGGTCCCACCACCACTAGACATCTGCAGATATTGTTTTTTTTTTGGTAAGGTCATCTGCAGATATTGTTCATACTCAGGGAAAGCCCAAATCTAGATGCACTAGGAGTAGAGGCTAGTAAATATGGCCTTGCAAGCTTTTGCTTTTATGGAAGAACCTCAAGTTTCTGTTGGTTTATTTTCTGCAACTATGTTAGCTAATATGTTTACCACGTTGAATTCATGTATAGGCACACTTTTATATATAAATGGCATTCTTTTGGCAGAATTTATTTTGTCATTAATTCTTGTAGTCCTACTCTTTTGCTTCATAAAAGCAAGGTACCATAGTGCTCCTATATCCTCCTCTCCAATTTCATCTGAGTTGTTTATGCAAGATGCATTATAAATCGAATTTTACCACTGCATTTATCAGCTAGAGTGGAAAAGATTTTATGAAAACTAGCAATAGTTTATTTGGGTGACTTCATGAGATAGTCCATTACTTCACGGGTGAGGTCTCTGGTTCAAGCCCAGGATGGCCCAGCTGCGCCAAGGAAAAGAATAGAAGAGGCATGTGACTACTCCAACTGGAGAGACTTAGTTTCTCACTTGAACTCGCTCGGCTAGACCCTATTCGCTTGTTGGATTGGAGAGATCGTTTGGCTCGGGAAACTTGGGATAGGCTGACTAGACATATTTTCCAGTTTATTTGGGTGACTTCACGACATAATCGGTGTTGTGTATTTATATTTGAAAGAAAGAGGTTGATCTCGTTGCTTCTCTTATGATACAATCCTCTTCCCGCTGAGCCTTTCTCTGGTCCATCCAGCCTTTGTAGCAGTACAAGTTCCTCTATGGACAGTCGCAGGATAAGTCTTCTCATTCCCACTGAAAGTCACAGCCCGGATTAATAATAGGTCCTACTGTAAGCCATTGCCAGCCTGTAGGAGTTGCGACGGACAATGGGAGGATCCTCTTTAATTGATCTATTAATTTTGACTATCTTTCTTCACAGACTTGCAACGAGTTACTTCAGCCAATGGTGGAGCTCTTCAATATCCTCTAAATTTAATTCTTGAAGTTTGAAGAATTAAAGATGACAAGGTTAATTGCATTTAGAGCATGTCCTGTCAGTTGATAGAATCATTTGCTGCCAGTTAACTTGAATATGTGGCTGAAATATGGTAACTAAAGGCAGATCTCAAAATCACTTCTCACAAATGAGGAGTCCTATTTGGCTTGGAATGTCAAGGGAACCCTGTTCAAACTCAGTTAAAGAAGAGAAGAACAATAATCGGATGTGCTTGGTGATCAAGCAGTAATGTTTTACGACAAAACATTTGTTTTGTCTTTCAAATGCTCGCATAATGTTAGAAAAGTGGTTCTATTGATTTAATGATATGTTCTTTTGTGGCTATGTCGTGACAATGATGAATACTCATCTTATCCTGTTGCTTATTTGCAGAGAGGTTGCCAAAGGACTAATGAAGTACCAACCTGACATTATTATTAGTGTACATCCACTTATGCAACATGTTCCACTTCGTATTCTAAGGGCGAAGGGTCTTCTAAAGAAGATCGTTTTTACCACGGTTATCACAGATTTAAGCACTTGCCATCCTACATGGTCTGTCAAATGTTGTTGCCCTTGTTAGTACAGATTTTCAGTGTGTTTGTGATTTGGATTTCTCTATGTCCAGGTTTCATAAGCTTGTGACTAGATGTTACTGCCCTTCAGCAGAGGTAGCAAAGAGGGCCTTGAAAGCTGGATTGCAGCCTTCACAGGTTAAGGTGTATGGCCTTCCTGTGAGACCTTCATTTGTTAAGCCTGTCCGGCCAAAGGTTGGTGACTTGGTTCCATATGTTAAGGTGTCTTATCTCCTTGACAGATATGTAGCATTTTTAGCTGTAACGGTAATTACATTATGGATCTGGATTGTGTCTTAGAAAATTTATTATGGCATTTAAATATTTTAGGAACATTCATATCTGAATGTGCCCCGGAACCAGCATTTCTTGACAGTAGAATGGAGTCATGAACTTTGAATATATTCTAATTGTTCTTTTAAACTATGACTAATCAGTTGAAATTGGGTTGAGTACATGCCTTTTTTATTAAACCGCTTCACTACAACTTTGATTCCTGTGGAAGATCCATGTACCTTAAGCTCAATTTTCAATTTCTTATGATAGGATGAACTAAGGAGAGAACTGGGTATGAATGAGGATCTTCCGGCTGTCTTGTTGATGGGAGGAGGAGAAGGAATGGGTCCACTTGAAGCCACTGCTCGTGCACTAGGTGATGCATTGTATGATGAGGATCTCATGAAGCCAATTGGTCAGATCCTTGTTATTTGTGGCCGCAACAAGAAGCTCGCTGATAGATTGCTTTCAATTGATTGGAAGATTCCTGTCCAGGTATTTGATGAGTCTATCCTTGAAGTCACTAATACAGCCCTCATCACATCTGACTTTGTCAATGTGTTGCTTACTGCCTACAATTGAAAGGAAAATACTAACATAGCATACTTTTACCCCCATTTTTCATGCTTGTAGCCATACTTCTATCAGGCAAATGAACCTGCATGCTGTGAGAGTTGCGCCTTGATTGTTTTTAACTTTTTACGTCTAATTTTTGAAATGAAGGAAATCTGATTTTGATTTTCTAATAATGTCCATCGAATTTGACCTATCTCTATGTCCATCCACAAGCTGAATTTTGCATTTTCTTGCCCTTGTCCCTTTTTTATATGCTACCAGTGGATGCTCTTCTTCGCTGTTAATATGGCTTCAAAGATTGCAATGCTTAATGCAGAAAGTCAAGTAATAAGATTGTTGGAAATGAAAATGTGAATTAACTGGCGTGCTTCTAAAAATTGTGAATTAACTGGCGTGCTGTTGTTCTGCCATGCGTTTATGCATGGTGTGCTGAAGAAAATGCTCAATTATCCAGGTGAGGGGTCACCAAAATGGAGGAGGAATGCATGGGTGCTTGTGATTTCATTACAAAGGTAAACCTATCAGGACCATTGAATGTATGATTCCCATGTTGTATGTTAACCTTGTCTACCAATAAATCTCTTCTCAGGCGGGCCCTGGGACCATTGCAGAGGCTATGATTCGAGGTCTCCCTATCATTCTCAACAATTATATAGCAGGGCAGGTAAGTCTTGGTTTGAAGTAAAATGTTCTTTTTGCCCTCTTTCAGTTTAGTACCGTTTCAAAGGATCCTCATTTTGGATTTATTTGTGGGCATCTTGTGGGTAATATGAGTTCTATCCAATTGTCCTGTCCAAGGAACCTCACTTCACAGAATAGGAGTATCATTACTATGTAGTCAAATGAATCATGAAAGTGAAAGCTGAAACTTTCTTCCGAAAAATTCGCTGTCCTCTAGATATGAAGTTACAACGTGAATATGTAAGTTTTCAAAATATGTGCAAGGATCTCCCAAGTTTGTTATGTTGTCCGTGGATTTAAGGCGTAATTATGAATAAATGACTGGAGATTGTGAAGTGGCACAGATGATCATTGTATTACATGAACCATAAATAACATTCAGATGTTATTTTTTCTACCTCTTTTCCAGAGCCACTAACCTGAGTTGATCACCTTTATGATTAGAAATTATGCTTTGAGTTCAATATCAAATGCTCAAAGAAAGCTATCTTCAGAAAATTAGTGCGGCTAAAAAACCAAACTGTTGTGGTTTTTATCTTATGACAAAGATGAGAATGTTGTCTTTGACTAAAGCAACTACTGAAAAATGTATGTGTGCGTGCTTGCTACTGCCACGGGAATGAAAGTTCTCCAAATGGGACCAGATTGAGAAGGCACACACTAGGTGGTTGTCATTTGCGAGGGAACAAATGGGAAGCGTTCACGAAAATGGTCAGTCATTGTTGAAGGACCAAATGGTGTTGATGATCTGTAGGTTATTTTGGATTGAGCTGGTTCCTGGTTTTCCATGAAAACCCGGCTTATATCTGTTGCCTTTCTGGAAAGTGTGAATTTTTTTTAATCCATTTCCCTTCATTTATGGGAGTGTATTTCCACTGCACTTTCCTAATGGTTGCTGGCTGAATTCTGTAATGCCTCTCCAACCAATTTTTAACTTCGCCGATGACAGGAAGCGGGAAATGTGCCGTACGTGGTGGAAAATGGATTTGGAAAGTTCTCAAAATCACCAAAAGAGATAGCCAATATCGTCGCAGAATGGTTCGGCCCAAAAGCCGATGAGCTCAAGGCCATGTCACAAAATGCATTGAAGCTGGCTAGGCCTGATGCAGTGTTTAAGATTGTTCACGATCTCCACGAGTTGGTCAAGCAAAGAAGCTTTGAACCTCAGTACAACACAACATAGCTTGATCTCCTGGACCAACTTTTAGGCGGGATGGCTTTGATGGAAACATGGGCGAGAAGCTTTTTGATGTTGTAGATTTTTCCCACGATACTGATTCCTTGTAACAGTAGTAGTTTCATATTCATTGCCGAATCATACATTACGTTGGTCGTGTAATCCTTCAGGGAGGAGTGAGTTATCCTCCTACTAATAAAAAGCAAAAAGCATTGGATACATGCGGTTTACAGCACAGCAAGAACCTAATTCTACTGCCATTACTTCTGTATAGCGCAAGCGCATTTCCAACCTAACTGTGGGCAGATTTTTCACTCAACACTGAAGAAGTAAATGAGAAGAAGCAGGAAAATCTTTGTGTTGACTAGGTGAATATTCCATCTCTTTTAAGGTTTGTACCTGTTATTAATACATGCAATTTACAGTGCAACAAGAAACTACTTCTACTTGCCAAGTTAGTTCGATATAGCGCCTTTCCATCTCAACTGTAGGCAGATTTTTCACGCAGCACTGAAGAACTATGAGAAGAGAAGAAGCGGGAAAATCTTTGTCTTGACTAGGTGAACTTTTCAACTCTTTTCTGGTTTGTCCTGGTATTAGACCCTTCACGGTCATCCTGCCTTACCTGGAAAACAATGTAAGGCTTACAAAGAGGCCGGCTGCTTGGATTTCATGTGTGTCTTTCACCTTGGAGATAGTATCTAACCTCTTGTACAAAATTCTCACAAAATGTCATCATTGAAGGACACATTAGAAAATCACTGGCCCCAGTGGCTAAGGAGGTAGGGAGTTCGATTCCCCCTGAGACATGGGAGATAGTATCTAACCTCTTGTACAAAATTCTCACGGAATGTCATCATTGAAGGACACATTAGAAAATCACTAGCCCCAATGACTAAGGAGGTAAGGAGTTCGATTCCCCACCTTCTCGAGGGTTGAGGGTGGGGACACGTGAGTCAGGGAGTAGAGTTTCACAACCTACACTTGAGTTTCACAACTTGCATATAATGTGGTTTGTAAAATAGAATATTATAAGATAGAATAAATAAAAAAGGTACATTAGAACATTTAAGAATGACCAAATTGGTGAATCGAAATATAGATTCCAATGATTCTCCACATCATCTTTGAAAACTCTTCTATTCATTAGAGAATAAATTCTCTGGTTCCAAGTTGATTCTACTTCTCGCCTTAAGCTTGAAGGACTTCAATTTAAAAGAAAACTTGATTTTACTTTGGAATTCCCAATGCAGTCTCTTTCATATATCATGATATATGTACTAGTCTTTGTCAAAAATTCTGGTACCAATTGATTTGATAGCATAATATGTTCAGATGTTTGATGAATTTGATTAAGGTACCCATTTCAAATCCGAATCATCGATTAACAAATCTGTTTTGTTATATAAAAAAAAAATTAGCGTGCCTGACTTTATCCTAAAATATAAAAGTAAATGGACGGGCTGCTGTTTAGGCAACACAAATGAACCTCCATATTTGTTTTTTCAATTTTAGCGTAGAATATCTCAATTTCCAAAACATTATTTACACGGAAAAGCGTGGAAAATTTCAAACTTTTATTCTTTGATTGCTTAACAAATAGCCAAATAACTCACTAATAAATATTTTTGTTTATTTTTTTAGAATGGAAAAAAAATCTTAAATCTTGGGTTAATACCACGAAAAACCCTAAATTGATATACCTATGATAAATTTACTCTAAACTATTTTTTTATCAACAAAAATATTAAATTAATATACTTGTGACAAATTTACCTCAAATTGGTACACCTATGATAAATTTATGCTCTGTTAATTTTTGTTTAATCTAATTGTAAATTTTTGAATTGGATGACACGCAGTAGTTGACAGGTGTACCGATTTAAGGTTTTTACCATCTATTTATCACAAATGTATCAATTTGAGATTTTTTTATGGTATTAACCTAATTTAACTAAGGGTAAATTTGTTACATGTATACTGATTTAGGATTTTTCATGGTAAAAATATTAGTTTGTGGTAAATTTGTCACATATGTACCATCTTAGGATTTCTGGTAGTCAAAAAAATAGTTTAGGGTAAATTTGTTACAGGTGTATCAATTTAAGATTTTTCGTGATGAAAAAAATAGTTTGAGGTATATTTATCATAAGTATATTAGTTTGAAGTTTTTCGTGATATTAATCCTAAATCCTATTTATAAAAAAAGATAAATAAGAGTTACAAAGGAGGGCGATATTGGGCCAAAAAAGGCCTCAACGATTTCTTCGTCTTGTTCTCCGTGCGGCCTATCAAAAACAGCAAGGCCTAACTCCGACTTCTCTTTCGAGGGAAAAAGCCACAGCCAGATAGAGCGGAGGAGGAGAGGAAGAAGACCAGCAAGATTAGCAGATATCGATAGCAAAGCGACCAAAACCGGCAGCGAGTGAAGCCAAACGCCAGAAAAGAGGAGATGGAGAAGGGAAAAGGAGTGATGAATATGGGGAGACGATGGGCGATTGATTTCACCGACAATTCGACTTCTCCCGCCTCTCGCGATATCCCCGATCCTCTCGGGTTCTCTCGCGCCTCTCTCGATCAGGTACGCACAGCTCGTTCGTTCGTCGGTCGAGTTCGCGTGTTCTTGATTTGTCTGGTTGGGGCATCGAATTCGTGTGTTTTTTTCAATCAATTTCCCTGTCCTTTTGTTTGCAGGATGATTCTGCAGTCACTCGACAAAAGAAGGATGCTGAAGCTAATTGGAAATCTCAGGTACTCCTCCTTCCACTTCGGAACTGCTAGTTATTACTAGTCTTGTGAGGATCTCTGGATCTGAACTGTATATGTCTGAGCTAACGTAACAAATAATATAGAAGAATGTCATTTTGACCACGATTTCCTCTGTAAGTGTTAAGCTTCAGTTCTAGCCACTATATTTATAGGTTTCGAGCTTTTTTCTCAGTTTAAACATCAGGATATGGAAAACACCGTATTTTGGAAATATAAAGTCCATGTAATTTAGTCTCAAACAAAAGTCTTTTTTTTTTTTTTTTGGGTGTGGAGGGGGGGGGGCGCGGGGGTAGTTCAATTTGGTGGAAGAGTTTTTATCCAAGAATTGATAAGACAAACTGTGAATTGTATTCTTGTGATTTCTAATCAGAAAGCATGGGAGGTTGCGCAAGCCCCGTTCAAGAATTTGATGATGATGGGATTCATGATGTGGATGTCTGGAAGCACTGTCCATCTCTTTAGCATTGGTATCACATTTTCAGCCCTTTGGCAGCCAATAAGTGCTCTTCAGGGAGTTGGAAAGGGTAAGCTAATTACTGATCATGAATGATTCACTCCTTATTGGTTAGCTTGATGCATGCTCTTAGATCTAGATTATGTCATTATTTCTCTATTAATCTTTGAGAAGAATACTGCTAATCCAACATGAAATTGAGACATAGCTAGTATTAGTCCTATGTATATGTCCTCTTCTTCTTCTTTTATAAGTTTCCATGTATGTGAATCCAGTTAGTACGTGCCTAGTAGATAAATTGGCCTTTGGTTTTTTATCGGCTTGAAATACTTCTGTTACATTTGCAACTATGAAGTATTGTCTCTGTGGAAAGAAGTACTAAATGTGCACAAATCTCAAGTAGCGGATTGGCGTAAACATTTGTTTGTTCGCATTGACCCAGGGATGCGTTGACTATCAAACGTGATTAACTGATGCCTTAACATCTGTGGCTTAGCAGGATGTACAAGTAATGAATCTTGCTTAAGTTCTACTCGACTCTGTTCTTTTCTTTTTAGTATGTCTCAAAATTGCACTGTCTGCTTGAATATGTGTTTGGCAGCTGATCAAAAATACAACAATAGCCTCCAAAATGAGCGTAAAAGGTTTCAATTGCATGTTAAGTTAGAGATCTGACAGCGTCACAAAGGTCAACTTCTTGCAAGTTGCTGATGTGGTTTTCTGACTACTGAATGTGTTGCGATTATATCCTGGCTATGCTACCATCGCTTATGGAGATGTGGATATCGAGACATAATGGAAATCAATGGGAGTGAATCAGGTGCCTGAGAACATCTGGTGGGGCTCATCTACCCTTGCATCTATATTGTAAAGTGAAGTGCCTCTGTAGTCATAAAAAATGAGGAGAGAGCCCCCCCCCCCCCCCCCCCCTCTTCCTTTTCCTTTTTGTTATTTTGGGTGCTTTTTTGGGGTTGCGAATGGTTGCCGGATGATCATGAATCCAATAGCAGGTGAAGCAGTAGCAATAAAAGGTCAAGCTACTAAAAGTAGGGGTGAGCATAGGCCGAGTGAGTATGTTCCGGACCTAAACTCTGAAACTAACCTTGTTATAATCGGTTCCAAATTTTTAGAACCTGGAACCTACCATGTTTGTCTGGAACTCGTTTTGGAACCTATCTTGTTTTTTCGGTCCGATTTCAAGGTCTACTCGGGAACTTGATTTTCTTTTTTTATTATTTCATATTTTCTAGTAAAATAAAATGAGTAGCAATAAAACGCTTCAAAGTAAAAGATGAATAATGAAACTCACTATCCACCAAAAGCAACAATCCCTAATACGAGTAATAGAAATTAAAATCCACCAAAAATAGAGGACGTGAGGTGAGCGAGACTGTTTTTTTTTTTTTTTTAAACAGTTGTTAAAAACCGGTTCCAAAACTAGTCCGGTTCCTAGATACTTGGAACCGAGAACCAGCCCGGTTCCAACTGGTTCCCAAAATTTAGAACTAGTGCTTGGACAGTTTCAATGGGAACCAGTTCCCGCACTTGTTTTTCGGGTGATCTGATCTGAGTTCCGAGTAAACCCGGTCCGGTTGCACTCCCCTAACTAAGTGTGGGTATCAAATTGCCACTTATGGATATCTGGTTGGGGTTGCTTGAGTACATCAATAAAGGTCCATGAATGGTTTGTGGAACTATTTTGAAAGTGGATTGTTGGATGGACCGTTTTGCAGGGGATCTTAATGTTCTTAACCTATTCTGCTTGTTGTATTGTATTTTTAGTTGGTTGTCATACTCAGGCAAGTTCTTTTCTGTCACATGGCAGTTTTTGAGCCATACAAGGACAATAAGGTTGAACTTCTTGCACCAAAGTTACTCTATATAGCCCTCAATCTGGGAGGTTTAGCACTTGGTGTTTGGAAGGTGAGATGCTTACATTAGGGACTTCTTCCCTCTACCCACAGAAGTATTTCTTGAGGAGGGTCCTTCTCTCTTGGCCCCGCAGATCTGGAGAACAGAAAGATCTTGGGTATGTTTTGTTTTGCTAATTTGTTTCTTCTTGGCAGCTTAACACACTTGGCCTACTTCCTACACACGCATCAGATTGGGTTTCATCCTTACCTCCAGCACAGGTTTGGCTCTACTATTTCTGAAATCTGCACTTCCTTCGGAAACTGTGACTGAAAATTTCATTTGGATGAATTGTGACCTTTCTACTGTATTGTCTGTTCAATTAGTGTATTGTTCAAAGGAAATCAGTGGCGGATATATCTGTATGAATTATATGAGTTTGAAACAGTTTAGATTGTAACTCATTTCCTTTGTGTAAGGAGTCTTGCATAACATTAATTGTCATGTACCAGTGTTGTAGGAATCATAGGATCACATAGGCAACCTAACTAAGAGCATGTTTGGTATGGTTTTCTAACTGCAGTTGTAGCTGCAAAAAGAGATGTTGTAGTTATGAGGTGTTGGACAAACTTCTCACAGCTGCATTAGCTTACATACCATTTTAGATAGCTGTGTTGCCCAACCTTGACATATTGCAATTTTAGAACATGTCTCACCGTACATACAAGTTATGTCAACTCAAGGCATTGCTTCAGTCTACCACAACCATAGCTACACCAAGTAGACACTCAGTAGGACATGACTTGAGTTTTTTATTTTTCCCCAAGAAATGTTGGGCTTAAATATCCTAAAAATTGGCTTTTGCAAACTTAGCTTGTTAATCTACTTATTTATGTTACCATGAATTCATCACTCAACATAGATGGCGTAAGGGCATGTAAATTTCCTGCATGATATGTCTTCGCTTTTTGGCCGCTACGTGGCATTAGTCTGTGATGAAGGCTAATGTGAAAAATGTTCTGCATATTTCAGGAGGTTGAATACTCAGGTGGGGGCATTCCTCTACATTAACGCAGCAGTGTCTACAATTTCGATATCAATCTCCAAGTATGAGAGGAAGTGCTGGAATGAATTTTTTCTCTGCTACCCATCTTGTTATCCTTGGATCCGTCGCCGGCGGAGTGGTTCAGTCTTGGTTGATCATCTACCAAGGTCTCGTCAGCATCGCTGTAGTTGTTGAGTAAATTAGTTGGATGGTTAATGATGCTAAACTTAGTTCCCCAGTAATGCCACTCTCGCATTAAGAAGGCACCATCTGAAAATGATGGTTCATCAACTGTTTCACCTATTATCACTCTTGGGACTTTTTTTTTTTTTGGTCAGAATGGTTGAACTCTGATTACTGTAGTTTATTGAGCATCCATCAGATTCTGATTTCCTAGTATGTCATATGATTGATCTTGTAGTAAGCAAACGCAAATACGGGTATGTATGCATTTTGTGTGTGGTTCTTGGCAGATGCCGATCATGATGGCTTGTGAGTTCTGGCAATAGAATTCCAATAAAAAGCCCAAATTAGGTGGGCAAAGAGTAAAGTGAACCCCAACGGGGTAAATTTGTCTGCACAACTGAAATGAGTTTTCACTGGACGCTTGGTGCTCTCATAACTCAGTGTGTTGGAATGAAAGAAAAGAAGAAGAAAGTGGGAGACTTTTCTATTTATGTGAAAAAAATATGTTATTTGATATTAAATGGGCCTGAGTCATAGGGAAAGTTACGGTACGTGGGAATCTTGTAGCTTTTCTATAAAGTAGTTGAAATTCTAGCGGCCAATATCTACGTGCGCCTAATACGTAAACCAAGAAGTGTTCACGCCGCTGTGCTCCTGATTAGGAATGAGCAAAAACGATTCGACCGGATTGAGACCGTTTGGATTGGATCGGGACTGGTGGTTCGGTTTTCGATTTTAATGGGTGACTATTCAGTCTGTGATTTTTAAAATTGAAATTGTTGACCAAGCAGTTCGGCTCTTGATTTAGAGGCTTATGAATGGTCGAAATTTTTATTTTTATTACTTACTTTTTAAAAGTAATACTAAATCTAATGTTTATTTATTTAGGGTTCGCTTCTTTCTTTTGACGATCTTTGATTGGATGCTGCTTTTCAGCCATTCATACAATTTATCCTTTTCCTCCTCTGTTTTTTTTTTTAAATCAAATTTCAAAACCCAAATCCATTGATAATCCAAGATGATGATATGAAGCTCAAGAGGAAAATGGAGGTTAGGTGGAAGTGGGTTAGACTAGGTTGGAAGTCGGAAGGAATAGAGGAGAAGAAGACTGGGATTGGAACGAGGAAGTATGTGTGAGCAGAAAATGGAGGAAATAGTTGGTGCATGTTTTTTTTTAACATGTTTCCCATCTAATGAAATTGCTCAGGAATCAGACTAGATTGACCAATTTGGTCCAATTCAATCCCCAATTTTGAAAAATTAGGAACCAAAACCCCAGTCCAATTCTCAATTCTTGAAAGGAACCGAATCAAATCGAAACTAATCACCCTACTCCTCACCCATATGTTAGCATACATTAACTATTAGAGTTTTTGAGTTGGTTCATTTTTCCAAAAAAAAAAAAGAGTAATCTAAAAAATATTTTTTTGAAAAATAATCACTTATATCACTAATAAAAATAAATGAAAAATATTTACTCAATTGTTTAGACTCAAATTATTGTTGCTAATAAATTAATTGTTATTTCAGACGAAATATACGATCGTATTTTAGGAAAATATTTTTTAATATTAAAATAATATATATTTTCTTGATGGTAATAATGTTGTCCGCTCCATCTGTGGAGGCTTCTTTTCGCAATGGGCCCAATTTTCTTTTTGAGGTGACGGATCCAAGCAATCTCTCTCTCTCTCTCTCTCTCAAGAACAGAGTCACTCCTACCTCACCAAAGCCATACCATATCATCAGATCGAGCTATGGAGTTCACACCGAGCGAATTGATCCAGTTCAACGGCACGGACCCTTCCAAGCCCCTCTACGTGGCAATCAAGGGCCGGGTCTTCGACGTCACCGCTGGCAAGTCGTTCTACGGCCCCGGCGGGGCGTACGCCATGTTCGCGGGCAAAGACGCGAGCCGGGCTCTTGCCAAGATGAGCAAGAACGACGAGGACGTCTCTCCTTCCCTCGAAGGCCTCTCCGACAAGGAGATCGGCGTCCTCAACGACTGGGAGAAGAAGTTCGAAGCTAAGTACCCTGTCGTCGGTCGCGTCGCCTCTTAAGTCCTAATCTTTAACTAATTAGTTAATTAATCCACATGTATTCTCTTGTCTTGTTATTACTGGAGTTGCTCGTGTGGTGTGATAAGGTTGACGTGTCTTTTGATGCTGGAAATGTCTCAAGACATTAAGTGGATATCATGTATGGATGATGAATAAGGATTGCAATAATCTCAGGCTTTTGACTATTAAGATTTGTGCCGGTACGTAAATAAAGAAGATGTTGTTTGGTAGACTGTCTTCTTCTGCACTGGTCCAGGCTTTCCCATGTACGATTGCCTGATTATGCCCGAGTGTGTTGTGCTTTCGCCATGTCTGTAGGCGGGTGCATCATGATTTTTGTCGGTAGTCGAAGGGATTCTGGGTATCTCATCATAAAGACACTAATGGTATAACTCGAGATGAATGATTTTGTTGGATTTTGAAAGAGTTGAAGCCCTTTTGTGTGGTCCGTGGCTCTAAGATTGTTATTGCAATATGTTGTATGATGCTTATCTGTTGGTAGCAGAAATGGCTGCATTATGTCATAGAGAAGCTATCAAGTACATTGATGAGTTCTACTGCATCATGCTTGTTCAAGTGTGTGTGATCCGGGGTTTGCCCTTCGCATGCACATATGCTAATGACTGTCTCAGGTGCCTAAGGGAACTTTTAAGATAAGTTTGCACGAGTATGGTAGGAGGATTAATCTTCCTTCTATCTATTGTCACTGTTAGTCTGCTGTAAAGAATGATTCTATTCATTCAGAGGAAGTTCGATTGTGTTCTTCATCTTCCTCATCTCTTTATAAAAGTAATAACTGTACCACACTGTCACCTCTATGTCCGCACACCGTCCGAAGTCGTGTCAGTTATTCATTCATTGACCATTAACCTCATTTTCTTATTCTTGCTATGAGGTCGGAGGAGATTATCCAGAAAAGAGAGGAGCTTGCCATAGATCTCTCATTAAACTCACGTGCTGGACGACCAGTGACGGTTATACTTGATAGTATAGATATGTGCCACACGCCTGTAGAGGTATTGCTGTGACCAAGGAGTGTTAAGAGCTTGTTAGAATGTTCATGTAGATCATCTAGGTTGGAGATCATACTCTTATTGAGGCTCGAAAGAGGATTATCAAACATACCTGTTACTATGCAGCCAAAGCATGTTTTGGTACACTCGTCCTAATAAATTGTCTCCTGTCCGAGATTCCTCCCCAAGAACGCCTGGATAAGTAATTTTACCATAAAGGGTGCACCTATGATGAGGTTTCGATTGCGGATAGGGTGTAAGCTAGATGTCCAGTTGGGATTTTGATTGGTCCTAGAGTTGGAGTCAATGTCTTGATTTGGTTGGATCTGTGACAGCATTTTCAAATCTTGAGTTGGGAGTTGGTAACCAAAACCTTGCCAGATTAGTGTCTACTTTTTCCACCTGATTCAGTTCAATTATTTGGAAGGAAGCAATGGCATGTCCTACCTTCACAGTATACTCGTGACGGATGAGTCCCATGGAAGGACTGTTTGGAATTTGATTTCTCAGCGGATCTCGTGTGAACTATATCAAATTTTTTTAACACATTTCTACATATTGATCGAATGAGAGCCATAATCCGGCATCTTCGACTTTGCCTGCCGATACAAGGGTCTGCTTTTTACAGACGATTGATGCCTATTTCTGGCTGTTTTCATCAGTTTTCTGTTCTTCGCTTCGCTGCTTTATTCAGGGACACATCATTTTTTTTTTTTTTGCTGAATTTGCGCATCTTTTGAGATGAGTCGAGCGGCGACGTTTTGTTCACCTCATTTGCTAGTGCGTGTGTAGCTTTGTTGAGGTTGAGATGTGGCGCTTGACTTGGGTCGACCATGTTGGTGCAGAATTTGTCGAATATCACTACGCCATGGTGCCATCTCCAGTTTCTTTCTGCAACGAGGCACGTGAACTTCATCGATTCTGTTGGCCGTAGTTGTGACTTAAAGAAGCTGCTGCTTGTATTTCTCCTTTTCCTACAGCTAGATCACAACCACACTCATTACTTCCCTGTTGAGACATCATGATTGTACAGCTTTAATGTTGTCTCGAGCTTTTGGCAATCCAACATCTCATGAGGTGGACCTTTATCAATGCCTCACATACTATAAGCTCAAAGGAGACTCACCATGCCAAATTCTTGCCTTTTCAACAGATTTTGTTCTCCAACTTGGTGTCCATCTGATAGATTACGTTGTGGCAGCGGGCTCCGTTCATCGTCAATGCTCACATTAGAATGTTTTCGACCATTTGGCAGTGCTTCACTTTGATACATCGGATCATCGATGCAGCACTCTCCAATGGAGATATCGAATTGAGTTTTAAAGGCATGAATTGGCAAGAGAAACAACAGGTTGAGCTCTAAAGTCTCTTTCCGACAAAATTGTCGGAATGTATAGCCCATAAATTTCTTAAAACATAGTACCATCGATGGTTACATGTATTCCTACAGTAGAAAAAATCGAATTATATTGAGTTGACAACATTCAACACTCAGATAAAAGACACAAATTCAATCTCTTCCGTGGATTCCTACGTAAATTGCAGCCAAAACTGAAAAGATTATTTATCGATCTCGTAATTGCCCTGTCGTTCTCACACACAACGAGCTTAGCGTCTCAAAATTGATTATCTTGCATAAATCTGTTGGTAACAAGCATGCATTTTATGTTCGTTTCTATTAGATCTGAATGCCAAAAAATCATTTATATTTACATGAGATATATGACTCGTTTTAGAAATGATTTTCAGGATGATCAATTGGACCAATTACAGTTTCATGAAAGAAGATTCTAAACTTCATGATTTGGAATTCTAGGATCGATAGTTTCTAAATTCAATCTCATGTTTAATGACTTTAGTTGGTGTTTTTTCTAGCTGTGTGGAAAGTTGTGTGGGTACGAGACGTTTTTGACGTTGTAGTGGGAGGAAAAGGAAAGCAAAAAGGCCGCCCTGCTCCATCTTTTGGAGACAGTGGCATTGCAAGTCGGTCTATCGTTCTAAGGAGGACCTTCTTCTCCTCCCCATTAATCATTCCCCAACAGTAGATGAAACCTCGCCTCTCTCCCCCAAACCGACAGATTCTCCACACTGCAGTTCTAATCCAATCATTCATTTCAACTCTTCCTATCCATATCGGATCTTCTTTCTTAGTTTCGTTTCAATCGCCTCTCTGTACTTTTGTTTTTCCGCTTTGGACATTCATTATCGCCGCAGATTACACCTTCAGATACCCTTTTCTTTTTCGATTAATCTGTGCGTGTCCTTCTCGTGATCGACCCTGATTTGGATCTCTATCTATGGACCTGTGGTCAGTCAAAGCTCGATGCTCTGTCCCCAAACCTGCAATCACTTAGCTGATTACAAGCTCAAAATACGGTCTGACTGGCTATGATTCCCTCCGGAACAACTTTGTGACTCGCTCAAAATGGGAACACCCTAGTTTTACACCCGATAAGAAGATACTCAGATGCTTTTTCTGCGATGGTATCACGAAAGACTTTACCCTTTGCTTGATTTGCTCTTCCGTCTCTTGCTTGGATCACACCCGATCCGATTGCGGACACGACATAGCTGTCGACGTCAAAAGATCGGAGCTTTACTGTGGGGGAGTGTCGTGATCAGGTCTATGATCCTGATTTTGACTCTGCTGTGATCAGTAAGTATAAAAAGGACCTGACAGTTCACAGAAATGCTTTTGAGAGTATCGGGGAGAGATCAAGTAAGAGGAACGAGATTGAGTTCTGCGATAGATTTGGATTTGAAGAAGCGGAAGGAGCTGTCTTGTGTGAGAGATCAGAGGGCGAAGTCTTGTTATCCGATGGGTTTGAGAGGATTGACTAATTTGGGGAACACCTGTTTCATGAATTCTGTGTTGCAAGCATTGTTACATTCCCTCCGTTGAGGATTACTTCCTTAGTGATAGGCATAACCGTGGAACTTGCAAGAAGAGATCGTTAGATCGATTCTGTTTACTTTTGTGACATTGACATTATCTTCTCGCCATGTTTTCGTGTGATCGGAGCCATATAGCCCAGCTCAATTTCTATACAGGTGTGTACTTCTTATCTGCATGTGAGTCCTTTGCATTTAGCTCAATTTTCCAGCTTATAAAGAATCAGTCTTTGAAGAGAGATTTGCCATTTGTGTTTGTGTATGATTGTGATATCATCATCTGTGACTCAAATTAGTACTCTTGGTTGTGTCTCATCGGATTGATCAACTTACTTAAAAGCTGAAAATCGGCTATTTTGATGAAGCGTCCCTTGTGTGCAGCACTCTTGAAGAAAGATTAGTTCCCTGACTGAATGAAATGTAGCGGTGCCATTTTGTGTTGGAAGTGTTTTGAATGTAAATACATCCGTTTCAACTTTGGTTTAGAAGGATTGATTGTGGAGTTTCGAATGTGTTCCTCATCAGATTTCCACAGCTTATGTACAGTGTCTTTTTCTTTATTTATTGTTGCAATTATGAGATTGTTTACTGTTTTATGACTGGGTCTGTTGTATTGAAGCTGGTGGCAGCATTCAGCACATCTAGCTAGTTATCGAGCAGCAAGATGCTCATGAGTTTTTTCATTTCGCTGTTTGGATGGTATCCATGAAAAGGAGAACAACTAAGGGACATGACAAAGTATAGTAGCTTTGAGCACTCATACTTGATTGGTCATACCACCTGTTATTTATCGGTGCATAATCGATTCATGCTAGTTGCAGTAGAATTTGGGAGCATCAATACAAAATGCTAACAATTCTCTAATTTTGGCAATATAGATGTTTCTGATTATATGGGTTGAATTTGCTTTTGGATCTGCGCTTGGTGCACGTGTATATATGCGAATTCCATATGGACATTGTCTTACGAAAGTGCTTACATACATGCCTGGATCCACAGTATGAGCATGACATCCTGGACCGCACATATGAAGTTCTCTGCTGTATTTTGTGCATTACTAGTGGCAAGAAGAGATGAGCTTTACCTAAAGTTTGGTCTAATGATCTGAAGATAAATCAGCACTTCATGAAGTTGCCTAGGTATTATCTCGTGTACTAACATATCTTCTCTTTTTCTCAGATGCTGGAGATTGTCCATGTATAGCTCACAGGGTATTTTCTGGCCTGCTAAGATCAGATGTCACCTGTCTGACTTGTGGATTCACTTCGACGACCTATGACCCTTTTATGGACATTCACTTCACTTGGATCTGAGTCATTGTTTGTCACAGACACAACTAATAAAGGTTCTAAATTGAATGGAAGCACGAGCATATCTACATCCACCCTTGTTGGATGTTTGGATCTTTTCACAAAACCGGAAAAGTTGGGATCGGACCAGAAACTTCACTGCCAAAACTGTCAAGAAAGGCAAGATTCTTCAAAGCAACTGTCCATCGGGAGGCTCCCTTTGGCATTGTGTCTTCAGGTAAAAGGTTTTGAGCACTCATTGGTAAGGAAAACATCAAGGAAAATAGATTGGCATTTACAGTTCCCGTTCTCTCTGGACATGAGCCCCTACTTGTCCTCCTCAATCATCAGAAAGAGGCTTGGTAATAGAATCCTTTCTTTTGAGGGCGACGAATCTGATGTCTCAGCTGAATATGAGATCTTTGCTGTTGTTACACATTCTGGCATGCTGGAATCTGGACACTATGTGACTTACCTGCGCTTAAGAAACCAATGGTACAGATGCGATGATGCTTGGATAACCGAGTCGATGAGGCGACTGTCCGAGCTTCACAATGCTACATGATCTTCTACGTGCAGAAGATGCTGTACCACAAAGCCAATGATGAAATTGGTCGCGCACCAACTTCCTCTCGTAGGGATTCACTTATGTCAGTAGTGGGTTGCTGCTAGAGAAAGAGCATGCTGATGGGTGTTCTCAATAGGGTGGTTATGGACATCACCTCAAATTGCATGTGATGGTTGACCAAAGGATGGAGGGACGGAGGTTTATCTGATTGGGGTGAACCCCAAAATGGGAAAAAGATGCCAATATAATTTTAGAGCATCCCCTGCTTGGGCAGTGATCATCTGTATCATCAGACTCACTGTTAAATGCTTAGTATTCTTTTATGGGATTCATTCGTGTATAGTGTACTCCGTCCTCACTACTAATACACAGCAGCATTATGGAAAAAGTCCATTTGGCTTGAATGTTTCATCCGCAATCTTTCAGACTGTTGTTGTATCAAAGATCTCTCTCTCTCTCTCTCTCTCTCTCTCTCATGCGGGTGCGCGCTCTCACACAGACAGAGACAGTTTCCGGTACATATCACACTGATTCGGGCTTCTGCTTCCGTGCCTTCCAGCCTGAGCCACAGCATCAGCCTACATGAAGTGCCTATTCCGATCCGCTTCAGGCCAAACAAAGAAAACCATTCTTAAGCTTTCAAATCAAAACATTAAGCATTTCACTCGCTTTTTTCAAGTTCCGCTTCTCTTGCCAAATGCTTTGTGCATTACATCCTTATCGCAAAACTGTTTTCACATTTTTCCCAAAATGTGTTGGAGAAATGGCCTTACCACGTGAGCGTGTGTGTGACTAATCTCCAGACACACGTGCAAATTCTAGATCTTGGTTCGGTTCGGTTTCCAAAATTCAAGCCTTTGATGTTTTCCTTTTTGGGTTCTGCTCCAGCTTGAAAGGTGAAATAGACGGTGTAAAGGGAAGAAGAGAGTATGAAATATAGATGACAGATACATCCTCCATGTTGGGCTTCAGGCCCAGCACTGTTTCAATGCCCTAAAGACTTGGGATAGCTAAGAGAGAGAGAGATCGCGGCTGTAACCAAACACCTGTTGAGGGTGTTATTCCGGATTAGGGTTAACTCTTCTTCGCTTTCGCCGATTTCCCTCTAGGCGCCAAACTCCACAGAAGTGCCCCTCACCAATCACTCCTCCTCCTACCACTGTATCACAAACAGGTAAAGAAACAGAGCATTCACAAAGCTTCGGGTGTTTGCCATTGCATGTCTGAGCATGTTCAACGATCGCCATTGCCGGGTGCAAAAAAAAAAAATTCCGTTCTTTATTGATACTCCCTTACAGAAAAAGTTGGTTCTTCCAATGTGATGCTCCTTCCATAGCTGTAGAAAAAGAAAAATTTGCAGCGTCGGAGTGTCTAGCAGAATTTCCCCATAATCCCTTTGCTTTCCTTGTTAGTTTCGTGACGGTATTACCATCCAAAATATGAATGTCTTGTAAGACGGGTTGGTATCGTTCTGGTGTTCCGTGAATTCAATATAGTCTCCTAGGAGGTTAGCAGTCGACTTTTATGTATTTTCCTTGATCATGTGCTTCTGAATGGAGTTATGCGCCTACTTCGATGACAAGACCAGAATAAGATTCTTGTATCGGTCAAAATTTTGTTGGACATTCTTCTATGGTATTATTTCCTGAGGCATCTCAGTGTATAGTATCCATACAATGGCTACACTTTTTGTCACCTGAACATCCTGTGTTAAGGTTGCCTTCAAGAGAGCTTAACGCAGAAAAGATTTATTACAGTAAACACTTTTGCCATAGTCTCCTCCATGCTTGTTTTCAAATTTATTTGTAAATATGGCCGTGTGCCTCTCTCTGCTTCTAATAAGGTTTCTCATTTTCTATGCAATATCTAGGGAGACGGATGGACAGTCAAATCCCTGTGAGCAGTGATCGCTCGAGGACATATTGGACACCTGTAATGGAACGGTATTTTGTTGATCTTATGATAGAGCAAATGCACAAGGGAAACCGGATTGGCCATACTTTTAATAAGCAAGCCTGGACAGACATGCTTGCCATATTCAATACAAAATTTGGATCTCATATGATAAAGATGTTCTCAAACTTCGTTATACAAATCTCTGGAGGCAATTCAACGATGTAAAGAATCTTCTGGGTCAGAATGGATTTTCTTGGGATGAAACTCGTGAGATGGTGATTGCTAATGACTATGTTTGGGACACTTATCTCAAGGTGAATTACCTCGGCTACTTTTTAGTAAGGGTCTATGCCTTGATTTGAAACTTTATTCAAATGATGCAGGTTCACCCAGAAGCACGCACTTACAAGACAAAATCAGTACTGAACTTTAGTGACTTATGTTTAAATATTGGATATACATCTGCTGATGGAAGATACAGCCGCTCAAGTCATGATGTGGACTTTGACGATGAAATCCAGAGAGTAAATATGGGTTGGTTTTTTTAACGGCTCATAATCATGGTCAATTTAACTCCTGCAGCATCCTTTAGTGCGTAGGAGCAATGATGGTTTATGTTGTGATTTACTTTCAGAAGGGGTAAACTGTAATCAACATCAAAAGGAAACTTTGGATGCCTAGCATTGGTTATTTTGTGACTTGGACAAACCCTTTCAGCTCAATGTTAAATACCACGTATTTTTGTTTTACATTTTTTAGTTTGCAGGAGACAATATTCCAGACATCCCATACTTTTACTGAACAAATACAGAACATCTCTTGATGAAGAGATGGCCATGTCAATGTGATGTTTATTTCTTAGCTTGTTTCAACTGGTAGAATATGTCAAATTCATTACCAACTTTTAAATCTCAATCTTTAGTAGATGAGCAAGCAGTAATGTGCCATTAAATAATCAACGTCCAAGGACAGACTGGACCCCATCAATGGACAATACTTTCTTGAGCTTATGCTGGACCAAGTAGGGAGAGGGAATAAGTCAGGGGATACATTTACCAAGCAGGCATGGACAGATATGCTTCATTGTTCAATAAAAAAATTGGTCCTCAGTATGGAAAGAGGGTTTTGAGGCATAGATACAAGAAATTGTGGAAGTACTACTCCGATGCCACCCTTCTTCTCCAAGAAGATGGATTTTCATGGGATAAAACACACCAAATGATCACTGCTGATGATGATGTTTGGGATGCCTATATCAAGGTATGTGGTCTTCAAGATTAGTACAGGCTTCTCTCTCCTTACTTCACTGTTTCTTCTTCTTTCTCAAATAATTGATGTTCACACATTGACTATAGGTCAACCCGCATGCACGAACATATAGAACCAAGGTCCTGCCAAACTACGATGATCTGGTCCTAATTTATGGCAGTGCATCTGATAATGGGACTCAGAGTCGACTTGATCAGCAAAAGAACCCTGAAGATGACAACACGGAAGAAAGTCTGGTGAGAAGGATCATCTTTTCTAATTAGTTTCTCCCATCTTTCAGAGTAATTATGAGGTTTGGTCTTTGTTCCATATGAAGACTCAAGGATACTCTTATTATATTTCGTCTTGTTTTACAGCTTGGTTCTTCTCTTATGCCTCTTTCATCTTCTAGTTTCAATTGCCAATGTGTTGCACCTAACCTCATTGATATTCCCTGCCTCTATTTTTTTTATTATTTTATTTTATGGTCTGCTCTCTGTCTGTAGTTCAGACATATCAAAAGGCTCGAATATCTGATTGATGTGTACATGTTTGTTTTGTAACTAGTAGAATGTCTCCATGACCCATCTTCTGATTTTCTGGTAGACAAATCCTGTACTAGTGACCGCACAAGGACATACTGGACACCACCTATGGACCGCCACCTCATGACTTGCTACTGGATCAGACTCTCAGAGGACATAAGCTTGGTCAGACGTTTATAACACAGGCTTGGACTGTCATGGTTGCACATTTTAATGCAATTTTCAATCTAACTATGAGAAAGATGTTCTCAAGAACCGGTACAAATACTTGAGGAAGCAATTCAAAGAAATAAGAAATATTCTCAAACAGGAAGGGTTTTCATGGGCTGAGTCAAAGGAAATGATAACAGCTGATGACCGGTTGTGGGATGCTTATATCAAGGTGAATTTAATCCTCATCTTATGAGATCGACTTTTTCTGTTATGCGGTGTCTTATGTGCATCATTATAGGAACACCCTGATGCTCGATCTTATAGAGTCAGAACAGTCCCGAGCTATAACAAACTCTGTGTGATTTTTGGAGAAGGGAGTTCTGATGGAAGATATAACCGTGTGGCTGATAGTCTAGATCCCAGCTGTGAAATATCTGTCTTGATGGCCGGTATGTAATTCTTGGGAATTTGGAGTGGGTTCACCATTGTTTTTTTTTTTTTTTTTTTTGTGATGAGAATAACACGACATGACTTGCATCATCAAATCATATTTTCTAAATGATGCCTCTTTTATTCTTTGTAGATGATGAGCTTAACCATTATACTCCCCGAGGAATGAATCTTCAGTGGTGGAGTGGACAGAACAAATGGATCGTTATTTTACTGACCTGTTGATAGAGATAGGGCATGCAGGGAATAAGAATGGTTTGACGTTGGATGAGTAGCATGGGTCAGATGATTACATCTTTCAATAAAAGATTCGGACTTCAATGCGGCAGATCTGATTTAGAAAGTCGCTATATGTTCTTGATGAAGCAGCATGATGACATCAGCAACTTCTTAGTCATGGTGGGTTTGCATGGGATGAAATGCAGCAGATGTTAATTGAGATGGTGAGGTTTGGGAGGCTTATATGAAGGTCAAGTTTCTTTCTGAGAGTATTGGCCTTTTTATTTTTATTTTTATAAATCACTTGACTTCCTGTTCCAGCATTTGCCATGATTCAGCTTTAGTCACATCTCCTTTTTTAGCAAATTATGGCCCAGTCCTTCGCATGATCTCATGCTAAAAATCTCAGGAATGTAGCACAGAAGATTGTGAAATGCAAAGGTTTCTATTCAGGAACTATGGGGAGCATTTCTAACCATCTCTATTGAAAATTAGAATAGTATGTTTAACTTATAGAAATTGAAATCGTTGTCAGTCCGGCCAGAATGAATAATAACAGAGAAAACTTCTGCAAAAATTTACAGGTATTGAGCTACTTAATTGTGAGTTGTGGAATTTTCCAGGTTGATCCAGATGCTTGTGCTTACAGAGATAAAGTTTTATGTTGCTACGACAGTTCGCGCAAGATTCACTCTAATATGGTGGGGGAAAACTTCATCAGTGAGGATCCCGGAACATGTGGTATACACGATGCCCAAAATTTGGAGGGAGATGCTGGATGTACAGATGCTCAATCTCCATCAGCGGATTATCACATTTCTCATCCACTGGGAAAACGACCTAGCGTCCCATCCCATGACAATGGTCCTGCTAGTAAACTGCAGAGAACCAAGGAGATGCAGGGAGTTCCTTCAGGCCATACCAATGAAGGTGCTACAGTGGACGAAGTACCTGTTTCGGTGAGTCGGAGAGAGCTGAAGAGCTATACCATTGAAGGTGCAATTGGTGCGCTTCAAGAGATATCAGACATAGACGATGACGTCCTGTTGGATGCTTGTGACCTTTTGGAGGAAGAGAGAAAAGCAAGGACCTTCTTGGCACTCGATGCTGCACTGCGGAAGAAATGGTTGTTAAGAAAGCTGCGGCCATAGTCCTCGCTCGCTCTTCAATTCGAGTGGTCACATATGATTTATGGTACTGAACTAGGGAGGTGAAGGCAGAAATGTTGAGACTCAAAATCTTTGGAGGTGACTTTTGCTAGGAACAGGATCGGGATGTTAATA
Organism: Psidium friedrichsthalianum; assembly: GCA_019149425.1. Classification (NCBI taxonomy): domain Eukaryota; kingdom Viridiplantae; phylum Streptophyta; class Magnoliopsida; order Myrtales; family Myrtaceae; genus Psidium; species Psidium friedrichsthalianum. The sequence continues at coordinate 42,962 of JAGVVM010000845.1, read as the reverse complement.
GATAGGAAACTCATACTAACCATTGCCTTCAGTTTGTGTAGAGTGACGTTAGCCTATGTTTGGAAGCCGAAGCTTCTGAAGCTTTGGTTGCTCAGATAGTAGGTTTTACTGAGATAAGACCAGCCAATGGGTCAAAGAAATCATTTGAGATGAATAACGGGGTGCGTAGCAGAACATGGCAAGAGAGTATATGAAAGAATCATCCCTTGTGCTATAATCACATACACGTGCATATTGTGTATTTGGTAAATAAAATCAAACTATAAACTGTGAGCTTATATAGTTAACCCGGTAAAATTTGAGAGTACAACACAATGATCATGTTTAAAATCATTTGAAAAACAAATGACTTATGCTCCATCGTTTGATCGTTTCAGGCAACAACATTCGAGGAGATATTAGACTTGGAAGAATTTTCCCATAGAACCAAATTTTTATCTTCTTTTTTGGGATGACAGAAGAAAAACAAGTAGCAAGAGTTAAATTCCTACTATATAGTTGAAGGATTCGGAACATTAAAGAAATAAATCTTTGAAATCACGCAACAAGTCTATATCAAAAGAAAAGAGAAAACAAAAACTATGAAGAAATTTCATTACCAACTCTGTGAACCAAAAGGGGAAAAAAATTTGAAAATTGACAGCTTATAAGATACTAAAAAATTGCCCCAATGGTGTGAGAAAACTGTCATGGTGCATTGGAGTCAAAAGTGCAATCTCTAAAAGATGATCAGAAGATATGTCGATACGAGCAAGAGTCCATGCTAGTTTGATCGGTACACATTGGTTGAGGTGCCACATTAGTTTATCCAGTTGATTTCATTTGTTATGTTATGATTTGCTGACATAAATACCTTTCTGATGTCTTTGTTGACTATTTGTTGCTTTGTTTTGACCATTGTCGTCAGGATTTCCTTTTGAATTCCTCTTTTTATCCTTTTTATCTATTTTTTCTGCACCGGTTGGTTGTGACAAGCTTTCGTGGAGACTGCCTTCCACCGATGCAAGTTTCATTCGTCGTGACCTGAGAGATTTACGAGAGATAAGATACCATAATAGTCATCTTCATTGGATTCCTAGGGTTGTGTGACTGGCTATATACATAGGGCAAGCCCTCCACACCGACAGCAGCCAAAAGCTAAAGTCCACTCGTTGACTCACTCTTTTTTGCTCGTATTTTGCCTTGTTTTTTTCTTGGCAATGGTAGGGACTTACTTTGAAAGATTTTGAATTTGAAGTGGAAGTTCCGTGCGAGTCAGAAGAACCTCACTTCTTTCACTATTTATAGCTGTAGTTTGATAACATTGCCTAAGTACGGATTGGTAAAACTCGACGACAGAGCGTCCTTTTTAAAGTTTTCCCCCATTGCATGGAATAGAGTACATGCTGATAAGAGTATCGTATAAAGGTACCATTTACACTCAATTTTGATTTCCGAAAAAACTCGTTCCGAAGTTGGGGTTTCAAATTTCAATTGGAACGTTTCCTTCTTATGTTCCAGATTATATTTTCGGCCTTAGAAGCAGAAATAAGAATGAGAGGTTAAGCGATTCCACTATAAAAAAAAAAAAAAAAAATAGTAACCTAACAATTCATTAGGTGGAAAGACAGAACATCCGAGTATACATTACAAAAATTTGACTCGATTCACTAGACTGTGCTCTTTAGTAAATGCAATAATCTCATCCCAGGGCTACAGCAGGATTTTCAATGGCAAACCATTCTTTCCTCAAACAAAACAACTGCAGAGAAAAGAGACTGAACATTTTCCTTGTACATGGACCACAAATGGAACAACCTCGGATGAGAAGGCAGTCCTATCTCTACTTCCCTTGGATTCTGCATACCAGCTTTGTGACAGAAATCTAGCCCATATAATTAATGGCCAAGCTGTCATTTTTCAGTACACCCGTAAAGCACCATTTGATCACATCCGTCTCCTCCTATCACGCTCTCTCTCTCTCTACCTCTATCCTTGTCATGATCATCCCTCTCTCTGCTGCCACTCTTATCACGGTCTCTACTTCTTTCGTTCTCTAAGTGAAGTGTCCTACCATCTCGGTCACGGTTGGATGATCTTCGAGGTGGACTAGCATGCGACTTCGGCTGCGATGACGTTTTCTAGATGAATCACGGAAATCTTCTCTTCTGTCCTTCCTCTCTGATGAAGATCTCCCTGAAGCGAACAGGGCAGGACAACTTTAGATGGGGACAGAGAAGTAGCTCTTCCTAAATCAAAGGAGTTGCAAATAAACAACGCATTGCAATAAGGATTTTATTAAAGAGTACTGGGCACCTGTTAAGCAACCAATTAATAAGCTTCACCCTTGATTGTCCTAGCGTAATGCACAGCCAGTGCCCAAAAAAAAATTAAATTATTCCAAATAAAGTATATTCAACAATGCCCCAATACCCTTACAAAATTCTCTCCAATAGAACAATGACAATTAGAGTAAGAACATAAAGCAAAGGAGAAGGGAAGCATGCATGTTAAGGGCTAATTGCAGTTCAGAGGATAAAACAGAAAAAAGAGAAAAATAGACATTATGACTTACTGTTCCCAGAAACATCATCACTAGAGCCTGATAACCCATATTCCACCTCCAGCCGTTTCCTGAGCAACGCAACTTTCTTCTCAATTTCTTCCACATTTTTTTTATTCCACGTTCTTCCAGAGATTCACGATACTCTATCAAAGCAGCCTCTAGACGCCTCAATTTTTGTCTGTTATAGGAGAAGTCAATCAACCGATACAAATGGATCGAAGCGAGGTATGTGAATTACCAAGACCTATCAAGAGCAATGCACCATATCGCCCAAAACAAATCCACCTACTTTCTTCTCTAAGCATCATACAGCAGTTCCTAAATTTTATTTGTAGATGCACGTCTTCTACTTGCCAGTGGAAAAAAATGGTGGTAGTAAAAGAAATTAAATAGAGAAGCTATGCTGCTGTCTACAATCAACAGTTATAGGGTCCTTAGAGTAAGACTTTTCAAGCAAACATACAAGAACAAGTTCTCCAAAAGAAGACATTAATGGAACCTCAAACCTAGTTAAGGTGAGAGATAACCTTTGCTCTTCACTCATTCCGCCATCTGACTGAAGGGCATGCTTGAATCAGCCACCAACTCAATCCCATCAACATCACCAGGAAAATCCCCAGCATTATCGCTTCCAGATGATGAATAGCCTAACCCTAAGCCTCTAGAACCTCTTTCCTGCTCATCATCGCTTTCATCATTTTCTCGAGCCCACTTTGAAGATGGCAAAACAGGATCGTTTTTCTCTTTTCTCGTGAAGGCTTTCAGCTCAGGCGGTGGAATTGGGATGGTTGAAGAGAATGTAACAGATTCTTCTCCTTTTGCAGCCATCTCGTCCTCACCATAACGACTCCATCCTACAGGCCCAGCATCAACATTATTATCTCTTTGGCCACTTGAATACCTCCCAGAGCTCGCGCTACTCTGCTTAAATTTCAAGTCCTCATCTAACTCATATCCCCTCTGTCTCTCTGCCTCTTCAAGACTTAACAACCTTGCAACCATCATTTCTCTACCACCAACGAGAGATAATCCATTATGCCTACAGCGTCTTTCAAGCTCAGCGAGGGGAAGAGACATTAACTCTTGCATAGCAGCTCCTCTGCCCATTGCTAAAGCAGCATCTTGGTTGACCTTAACTCCATCACCCGACTCTTCCGAGCTTAATTTCTTATCTATTTCAGGTGTATCACCACATAAAGAGTGAAAAGGGACCACCCCAGAATTACTCGATCGCACAAAAGTAGCTCGTAACCCATTCACATAAGCATCAGAAAACAGAAACCAGTCGGACCATACTTGCAAAACCTTCAGGACTCGTTCCTGCAGATTTCAAAAGGAATCACACAGGCAAAACACCCCAAGAAACACATCAGGAGAATTGTTCAAGAATTTCCTCAAATACAAGTTCAAAGCAACCGATAACAATTACCTTAAGTGCCTCAGCGGTGATCCTTCCGGTTATACTTCGATACAAATCATTAAAGCTCTCCATTATGTCGGGCAGTGTTGCTTCAAATTTAGTGCGGTATGCAGAAGCATTCTTTACAGGAGCACTACTATTATGAAGGACATCGGAAACCAGCATAAGCCTCGCAACCTTAGTTGGGATAGGTGTCTCTTTAAGTGTTAAAGATTCTGTTAAAACCTCGACTACCTGCATTCCAACAATCACCATAGGCAAGTCAAAATGTATATTCATAAAATAAACTCCAAACTAGGTGGGATGCATATCTAACTCCATCTTAGGTAATACATGACTATAAACAAAGTAGTGAGTTAAAAAACGAGAGGTAGCAAAAAGTAACTCAAGTAATAGTATGCTCACGAGCCACGAAGTGAAATCCTAACAGATTATCATTTGAAAAGGTATTAACACTTCACAGCATTTTTGTAATGAGCGAAGACCTTTGAAGGCACACATACACCACAATAACAATAAACAATTAATCTTTATCCCACTAATTAATTAGAAAGAGAGCCAAAAACGAAAATGAAATATGAATCACTTAGCAGACGTCAAAAACATGTATCACCTCTCCTGCAGCATCAGCATTGTCTAAAGCAAAACCCATTGCCTGCTTTATCAAGTTTCTCTCCAACGTTAATGCACGCAGCATGTCCTCAAATTCATCCCTCTGCGAATCAGTTAGTGTACGTTCTGGCTCTACACGCTGCAAAGAGAAGAAAATGACAATGAGCAATTTAAGATTTAGAACTATTTTGAATGCCAGAACATGAACACATCCCAATTTTTCAGGTATCTTTTCCATGGATTCAGACAATCACAAGCAGGAGGCAGTTTGCCTGCACATTCAATAGCACTAAATGCATGCAAACAAAGCAAAGAAGAGAGAGAGAGAGAGAGAGAGAGAGAAGGATTGGAGACCCAGGAAAGAAAGATGATACCCTGCTTCTCCCAGCAGCAAAAGTCGTGCCAGATTCTTTTTCATGTTCAGGACTTCGGGCAGTAGGCAAGGGTGGAGGTATCCATCTAGGCAATAAGACAAATGATGCAATCAAGATGTTCATTAAACTTAAACAACCAAAAAATCCCAGGCAGTCGTGGTAGCATGTACTAGCACAACTTATGGCAGTTTACCTTCCACTACCAGTAATCATGATGAAAGGTTCTGTTCGCCATCTTTGAAGAGTGTCACCCTGCAATAGAACGAGACAGAATGTGACTATAGTTCTACCATTGGGCAGAAAAGTGAAGCCTAACTTTTGCCTCTCAATTCAACACTAGTTTAATATGCCAACTAGACTATATCAAGAAGTTTCACCTGAGCAAAAGAATAAAGCCTCCAGATATAATAGGTATGCTCTTTAGACCCAAGCTCAAACAAGAAACTGAAAAGTTGCTTCCCACGACCTCTCTCCATAATAGCCTGCTCAAATGCACATCCACCATCCAATACATATAAGGCCATCGTATCAATCACATGCCGGAGATGATCATCCTCTGGTGGAATAACAGTTATATCAGGTATATTAGGAGTCAAAACCTGCAGAGAAACCAAGATGTCAAAAATACTTGAAGACTGCCCAGCTTTCATCAACTCAGAAGAGGAAGCATGACAAGAAATTGATTTTGAGAAGGATAAAACGAAACAGTCAAGAGCACACACAATCCACCCTGATACAAAAGAGACTGCAAACATGAAATGCCAACAAAAGCAAATTAAACCATAAAAAGATATTAAAATTGTCTATTGGTCTTATTACTGGAGGAAGGGGAAAAAAAAGACATAATCGATCACATGAAAGAGGTACATGGGAGATGAGACACTATCCTAGGTTGAAGTACGAAACAACCAGAAGGCTCAAATGAGCATAGCAGTTCCCTACATGACCTACGCAACTGCTGCAAATGATTTAACTGCACTGAAGAATAGGATAATGAAAGCATACCAACTCAGAGTTCTGAGTTGGGACTGTGGTAACTGGTGGACCTGATGGACCAGACAAAATCACTGTTGCGCCCTGTAAAACATAAAATAATATCAGTATTCATTCCCGGCCTTCATCAACCATTTCAGCTACAAGGCTACGGTGCAATTTCAAGACTTCTGTCAAGAAAAATGTTGGCTTCAAGTACGAGCTCAAAGAGGAAAATCAGCACCAAATCTCCAGCAAGCAAATCAACCAGTTTACTTTTGAAGTAAAAGTAAGAAAGCAGACCTCCTTACTCCTAATGGCCATCTGCCCCGGTGGAGGAGCAGGAAGAGCCTGTGATGGGAGAGCTACGGATTTACCCCATCCAATCTTCAATTCATACTCATAAACAATGACACCTGCATAAGAATTTGTTATTATAGCTTAGTGAACAGAAAAAATATGAAGCCCAACCTGTCTTTTCCCATGCATGCTAAAGCTAACTCAAATATGAGCATGCCTTCAGACTCTTTAAAAGAATATAATACGTCATGAAGACGCTGGAGCTTTAATAGTTAGTTGTAGCTGCCAATGGTACATTTGGTTTGCTCTATAGCCTTCAGGTTGATAGAAAGCATACTTATTTATTTAAGTCCATTTGCATAGTAACAACAAAACATAAAGATGAGGGAGCAAAGAACTATATGATGGAAGAAGTCATTTTTTAAGAAAGAGGTCAGCATCTAAAATGAAAGAAGCTTGACAATTTGGTGTTGTGACAACCAAATTTGTCCAGGAGGTTGCCCATGGCCGCTTGGATCGCCCTTGCATAGCTCTTTAAACTGCCATGAGTGTTTTTTTTTGGCCGAATAAAGTGCACAGAAGGGGACAGAACAGATAGAAGAGCACCAAAACGTCCTCCTTAGCATACTAACTACTGCATTAATTACACCAATCATAAGCAAGAATTACAAATTTCAGACCTTGCATTTCGTCCTTTGCAGCCTGTGCATTAGCTCTGTTCATGAAAGCCACAAATCCACAATTTCTCTGCCGTCTTCTCTCTTCTTCCGTCCGAGGCCACATTATCTTTACACTTGCTATGGGACCAAATCTTCCAAAAGTGCGTAAAAGGAAGTTCTCATCAACCTATCACAACATTCTAAGTTAAATCACTAATACCTTCGGTCAAATCTAGCATTGAGTATCAGAGAAAGTTCAAGCAATTCATCTTCAAGGCGATATATCATACCTGAGGTGAAAGGTTACCAACATAGAGATTTGTTGTCTGCGGATCACCATCATCAAATGATCCAGGAAACCTTCCACTTGGATCAAGATCATCAGGCAGTTCATCAAATCGGCTAGATGGCTGTAAGAGAAAGAGAATGGCAAGCTAAATACGAGCATATGAAGAATCTGATAGCAATGCACAATTTTTTCATCCCCCTCTTTCTTGCACATACTCCATTCCGATAATTTAACTGTAGCAGCTGAAGAAAACCAGAAAGTGGTCCAAAACTAAAGACACATACAGCAGAACTTTCACTGTGGCGGCCATCGCGCCAATTTTCACGGTCTTGATTCCGTCTCTCCCTCAACTCTTGCTCATGCTTCAGCTCCTCCATGAAATGATCTATGTTTCGTGACTTCCCTTTCTCTCTCTCTTTTGCCTTCTCCTCATCTTTCTAAAATGTTCAATGTAAAGCTATTAGATATTAATGCAGAATATTCAAATCAGGTCCATTAAACAACAGAATCAAGAAAATCGAAAAGAGACACCACAACAGATACCTTCTTTTCAGTTTCTTTTCCTTTGGATGAAAGAGGGGGTGGTATGAAAGAAGGAACATACCTGAGAAGAAGGATATATCAATACCTATGTCCACTAAAATATTTTCTGTCATCTATTAGGACAATTGCAGAAGAGAAGAACAGAAGATCACAATAACATCATCATTTGTGAGGAGTTGGTGGGATGCTGACTCAGTTAAAACTATAATTCAAGGGACTTTCTCCATATGTACTGCATCAGCTAGAATTAGTTTTTGAAGTGCAAAATATAATACGAAAAATCAGCACAATAGCAAAGCAAAAGGAAAGTAGAGACTGTCACTTGCATATGAACTTGATGCATCAAAACAGGACCAGACTGTAATGCATCTTTTTCTTTTTTTCTTTTTTTTCTTTTTGCTAAGCTCAAGTAACATAAAACCTTCCCAGGAAAGAAGTGAGAATATTTTCAACAACCGCACGATTAAGAAAGAGCAAACTAAACACATAATATGCATTTTCTAACTATCAGCTCCATCAAATCATCGGTTCATCACATAAACCTAGATAAGACGGTATGTTTCTACCATGAAAAGAATGGTGAAAGACATAGATTGCTCAAAGCCAAAAGAAATTCTTATCAAATACAGGAATTATTCTTTCATCAAACAAAAACAAAAGTATATTTTCCATTACATACCCGATGCATAGTTACACTTTGCATAATATAATTCCAACCATTTAAGGGTTACTAAGCCTGCTCAGGACTGAATCTAAAATTATTCACAAAACTAAATAGAGAAGAGAATGCAAAGCAAAGACTGCAGTCACTTTTTCCAAAATACGGCCTCTAGTATTTGAAAATGAAGCCATACAAAACCTACACCGCCATCCACCACCTTCCCAGAGTAACAGGCTATTTTCAAATTTCCAAACTCAATGGCAGTCCTAAAATGAAATCAAGCACTTGGAAATATCTGACCAGCTTATGAAGTCACATGAAGCACTGTGCAAAAAAATACTACACCATACATTCAACCATTAGAAGTAAACACATGGAACCAGTGCCACATTTACTTACAATGAGATTCCCTACATGCTCTGTCGCATCTAAGACTATGTCAATAGCAGTCCTAACCTTAAGCCATACCAAGTTTCAACAGCTAGAGCATAGATTGCCTTAATAAAGGAAATCAAATGCAAGCGTAAACTATCATCTCGTGTAAAATACAGCAGAAAAGGAAGGTCCCAAGGATGGTTTTTATAGATAACTACAATTTTTACATTTGTGTAGTGGTGCCAACAGCCTAAGGCACTACAATTCTACACCAAAAGACAAATAAACTGAAGTTCGAGGCTTAGCAACCTCTCCAGATCAGAACAAGCATTCAAACAAAGCTCTAATAATGTGAACCCTGTTAAAAATGTCTACACCATTAGTTTCCTAGAATTGGCTAATTATTCAAAAAACTGGACATGGTATAAGAGTGAAATTAGGAAAGGATTCTAAATCATGTCAGCTATGAGCAAGGAAAAAAAAGGGCAGATGGAAATAGTTTTTAAGCTCACTAGTCTTGTGCATCTATCCATTTTCGGCCCAAACACGTTTCTCCCATATGTGCAGATTTTCTTTGAAATTCAAGTATTTGTTTAGACCAGGCCAGTAACTATTGAGACTAAGTAGCACGGTACCAATGACTAAGGAACAAATTACCCATAGATACGGCACCAAATATAGTATAGATATCGCAGAGAGTACAGATATCTTAGATATGCTCATGCATACTTAAATAGAGATGATATAATAACAATTCCAATGTTGATATTCCTAACCCAATAATTGTATGATGCCAGTAGCTAACAACATTAACCCCCATCCTTTACATGCCAATACACAATCAGATCACAGTCACAGCAATGGACCATAGTAATCCACGGTCCCTCAAGAATTGACACCAACAGGAGAGGTAGCACCGGTCAAGCTCACATGCAACCACATGAACTATTTCTTGAACACTGAGGGTTCAAGTTAATCACATCTTGAGATATATGACTTAATAACAGCACAAGAAAAAGGCAGTAAGCATAGGAGAGACAAGCACAAAATTACATATAAATGGAAATAACATCAACTAAGCCACTCATAAGTACTCTTACACTTGAGGACCTAAATATTACAAAGGCAGACATGATAATGTCATCTCCATGTGTCTTTTCTACTTATGATGCCTTCAACAATAGAGGATCGAGCACGGTCAGTTAAAAGTACTTGTTTACCTACTTCCTTCTTTGGAACAGGCATCCCATCTTTGGACTTTTCACCTGCCATCCGTGAATGAATGAAAAGGCCCATACTTTTATTAATTTGTCCCCAGATTAGATGAAAAAATCACTCATTTACTTATATTGCATGGATAAGTAATGAAACAACATTTAACACTAGTTTTCTGTAACTAAAATGTGAAAACTAGATTAGAATGTCAAGCTAACCTTCAGAATCAGCCTTCGCTCGATCGTTTGGATTGATTAATCCTCCTCGAACAAAAGCCTTTGACCCAGGTGCATTATCTCCTTGAAAGGACTCCACAAATTCAGCGTAAAGGCGAGCCGTCTCATCTTCAGCCCTCTGAGAATTTCGGATGAGGAATAGAAACACTTAAACAACACCAGACTACCAACGAACGACCACGTCTACGGGAAACTCAAAAGTTTACAGAGTTCAGTAGAGAGTTACCTTCTTCTGGCCTCTTCCTCCTCTCGGTGCTTTTGGAAAGGCGTCTTCTTGCGGGTTATGGAAAATGAGCTCATCTTCTCATAAAACTGCTGAAATCACATATCACTGCGGGCAAGATGAATGGGAAGACCCTGGGCGGCGCACACTGCACAGACACATGGACCGAACCAGGGTTTCCACAATCGCTCCTCGTCCTGAAATTCGAGCAATCTGGACCGCCGTATGTGGCGTTCTCCAGAGATTGGACTGGTGAAAGAAGAATGGTGGAAGAGGACGAAGGAAGACACTGATTCGAAACCCTAGCCAGCCGAAGAGCCGAAGAGGAAGAGGAAGAACTCGCGTGTTTGGGCTCTTCCTCTGTTTCAAGATATTAAAGCATTACAAATTTCTCATTATGGAGAAAGGCTGGCACTTTCTCTTCAATTACCCACTAGCGACAGAACGTACGCAGGATTACAAAGCCATAAAATTTGTGAGTAGTTGTCGACAGTTTAAAATCATTATTTACAATTTCGCTAACTATCCCTAAACTTTAGCTTAATATATAATATAATCCATAAACTTTTAATTTGATCAACATAAACTTTAAACTCTTGCCCAATATATAATGTGGTCCATGAACTTTCAACTTGTTCAATTTAGTCCTCGAACTCTTTAGAACGTGTTCAGCTTAACCCCTAAACTATAACAAAATATTAAAGTCATCATTGAACTTGAATTAATGAAAGTAATTGAACATCTTCATATAGTTCATAAACTAAGTTGAATAGGTTTCAAAAAATTCATGGATCATATTGGTCAAATTAAAAGTCCACCAATCACATTACACGTTGGATTAAAGTTTAGGGTCATGTGACGACATAGAGCAATTCGAGCAATTTTAGCACTCCTCTTTAACCTCCGATTAATGGTTTAAAATACATATAGTTCATCGATATCCCTAATACTCCCCTAAAATTGATTATTATGGTCTTTTGCGCCTAATTTTAAATTCGTAATTGAGTGATAAATGTCTTGTTTTCTTTTGGCATCCTTTCCAATTGCCAAACCAAGATGGCAAAGAATCGAATGAAGATTTCGAACTCTTTTTATTTCACGGAAAATTCGATGCCTGTGAAAAAAAAAATACTTCCAAAGGATTCGTTTTCCAGGAAAAATATTAACGATTTCTGATTTTTGCTTGAAAATGAATTGAAAAATGGCTTTTTACAAATGGATTTTCCTCCCCGATGAGTTTCGCGCTTACGTGATGGGGGCTTGAAAATAAGATGGGCCTAAATGTCGTCAGCTTTTCTTGGTCCAGATCACGATTTCTCTTTTCCTCTTTCTTTAGGATGGCCATGGGTTTTGCCCGGCTGGTTGTTTCCGCGAGGTCTGAGGCGGTAGAATGAACAGGAGATTCTTGACGACTGGTGACTTGCAATATGAACTGAAGATGGGGTGCACGAAGCCAGAAAAGCGACCAACCGGACCGGAAGGATCAAGGGAACCAAACCGACAAAGCGAACCGGGCACGCAGGCCCTCGAACGTATTCCCCGACATCTTTAGTTCGGGAACAGCGATGATTCCCCTCAATACCTCAGCGGAAGAAATTGCAGGAGCGGTGGCGTTCGCTGCTTGGCAGTTGAGTATGGATCCATAAACCTCTTGAGGATCCATTCTTATTATCATACCAGTAATCGGCCACTTTAGAGGTTGATTAATATCGTGCCAAGGAGATAATCTAGCTTGTGAAAAAAGGTCAATAGGGTTAAAGGCCACGTTCGGGTTTTACTCAAGACTAGATCTATCAAACAAGTAGGTTGGGTTGAGTCATAATGGTCTGATCCAAATTGACTCATATGACCCATTTACTGCAATGTAAATTTATCAACTCATACTCGACCGACATGTATTGCTAAAACACTTCTATATTTAATCCAATCTGGGAAAACTTATTTCTTACAAGTTTTTGAAAAAATTATATTGCTAAAACATCGTGAACAATTTTTTATAATTAAAAATAAGTAAAAAATAAAAAAATTGATTTCTTTTTTTTTTTTCTTCTAAGTCGGCAAGGTTCACCGGCTAAACCTCACCCAGACTTTGTAGGAAATTCTTTTCAAAAAAGAAAGAAAATAATTTAAAAATTAAAAATCAGTAAATTAAAAAAATTGCAAAAATTGTTCAAGAAGATGACCTCTCGTGAATGGGTTAACTCAGTTAATAACTTATATATTGTAAATGGGTTTAAGGACAAACCTATTTACAACCCAAGTATAACTAGGTTTACGGCTCAAACCCATTAATTGAAACTTGATTAACCCACATATGATCCTCTCATCGAATCAAGGTTAAAAAAGGATTTTCAACCCATTTTGACACTTCTACCGATAACTCGAAGCTTATGCGGAGCTCAAGGCGGCCACTGCACATCGATACTTTGAGGTTATTGTCGTTTTGACGGATGGTAGATTGAGGAAGAGTTCGAAGGGTGGGGCGAAATGATCCACGTAGAATCTTCGACACAATATGTTAGATAGGATTATAATGTCACCTTCCCATCAGCACATCGTCGCCTTTTCTTCTCTTCGACCTCAACTTGCGTCCACTCCAATTCCTCCATCGACCCACAAATGTGGGGACGCTGTCCGAGTCGCTCTCGAAGGGAGAGCTGCAGGAGATTGAGGGGAACAGCGTGCTGGAAATCGACGCGGCTGGCTATGTCAATCAGGACACGAGGTTGAAATTTCAGCTACCCGGATCTAAGCACGCCTGCTAATCGAGGAATCTTTCTAACCCAGCTCGAGTTATGAATGTGAGCTTCCCCATATCCTATTCCCGACGAAATTCACAAGCTCATTGTGTTTCTTTTGTCCCCTCTTCCACCCACCATGCCAACAAGTCATTAGGTGACCCGATTTTGTCTTTGCTTCGTTTCCGGTACGTGGAGTATACAACCGCAAGCGCGCCGGTCACGTAAATGCGATGTCAATCTAGATGTAAAATGTGTATTAAGAAATAGTTTATTTGATGCCTAGGTTTTTACTCCAATCATTGAGGAGTATATATATCAGTGGAGGTTTATAATGCACGAGGTGAAATACATCAAATGCAAAGGGGTTTGCCTTTCAGTCTCCAACCTCCATATACTGATGTCCAGTTTTCTTAAGGTAAGGTGATGATGCTCGGCTGTCGTGCATTAAGCAGGCCAAGTTCTTCCTGCTTTCCTCTTTACGTTTGTCTTGGCACTGTGTTTTGGTCTTAACAATTTATATGATTCCACATTGTGAGAGATATTGTGTGCGGTTCTTGTCATCTGGTGGCTTCACTAAGTCACTACGCCGAAACTACTAGCTGGATCTAGTAAAGGACGTTCTCATGTTTCCTCGATTTGCACATACGACTGACAATAATAGGTTTTCAGAAATAAGATCAGTGAGTCAGGCTTCATAGTTCAAGGAGGGAATCACCACATTACCAGCCTAATCGTGGGTCTGAGGAGATCGTTTGGAGATATAATTACAATAGTTGGTGCGTTCAAGTCGTACTTGAGTCGAACGGCAACGAAGGATACAGCTACGGGTGATTATTGTAGATAGACTGGCATCACAGGAGAGGCAGAACTCGCCAAATGCAATAATCGGAAAACACCACGAGTCAGCCGACCACGTGGACTTGTTACGCCAGAACCGCTTCATTTTACTCCTTCACGACATGAGGCCAGTTTGTACCAATAATGCCAAGCACATGGTTCCATCACTATCTCGATATAAATACCAATGGAGAGAGAGAGAGAGAGAGTCATGCTCACGACATTAGTTCTAGGTCTTACCAGTAACGCGAGCTACAATCTTCAGATCAGGTTCCAACTCATCAGGCAAATGGGAGAACCTTGGTTACAGAATAATCGGAAATCAGATCTCACATTGCTGCTATTCTTGAGTATAAACAAAAGGAATTGTGATCGGGGCCACACTTTTCCAATGAACTTTCATGCAGATACCGTCTTGCTGAAACCAAATTCTACATCTTACACATATTTGATTACCAAATATTGCTTTTGAAAAAAGGAGGAAGCCTCTTCATCGCGCCATTTATTAGGTGGGGAAAGGTACGTTGGTTAATCACTCTCTGTCATAGGGCAGATATGCTGTCTAATCGTGCTCGTAAATGCAGGTTCAAATAAAAGGCAAGCCATGAATATTATGAAAAGGAATAAGGCTCATCGCATTAAGTAAATACGCAGTATCAAAACATCTATGTTCCTCTGATGCAGTACGGTAATATAAGAGCTTGAATAATAAAAATGCAAAGAACCCTCTTTGCATTCCTTTCGGTAAACATACGCAAAACATTGTTCTACGATGTATTCTGACCATTAAAGACTTCACTAGTTAGAACAGTTCAGAATTTTACTAGGACAGCGTCAGCACTCTTTGGATAGAATGATGTAAAGAAACTCAAAGAAGACAATTTTCAAGATAAATTCATGAAATAGAAAAGGCATTTTCTACTTGGAGAAAGAGGCAGAATGTTAAATCTGACAGATAAAATGGAGAAAGCAAGACAAACCAAATTAAGTACTGCAGAGCACATATTCAATGTACACAGTTGAAAGTTCTTCTAAAAGAAGGGCCCAATAGATTAAAGTGTTTTGCTTGCGAAACAGAAGACAAACAAAAAGAGAAAGTCCATCTCTAGATTTACGAGGAAAGAAATTTAAATGAAAACTTAAAACAAGGAGAAACAATATCGTAATAGCTAAAACTCTTGTATTGCTCCATGCAAAATCCTAGAACTTCTTTCAGCAGGTAAGCCCAATTCAACAACAGAAGAAGTATTTTCCATCCTTTTTTAGGCAGACGAGAAAGCATACTGCATGGTGCATAAGCGCGCGCGCAAGAGAGAGAGAGAGATATACACTAGAGCACTCAAGTCTGTGAGACCATCTATGAAATTGTACAGATCTGTAATATCGTAAGTGATGTTTCTGATGGCAGGATTTAGCTCCTTGAGTTTTCTTTCATATAATCCACATATACCTGCACAAAAATGCATCGAGTGAGAATATTTACCTATACAATAACCCTCTAATATCTCTGATATCTACTCAAGTAATCCATCAATATAATCACTTTCTTGAGCACCAAAATAGACAATCGTGATATTTTCTAAATTTTCTTTTCCGTTGGGAAGGGCTTGGGAGAAAATAGAGGAATTGGCCCTTCCCTTGAGCGCACCTGTGTGAATTTAAACTATATATTTCCACTGACTACAGACTCAGTGCATAAACTATTAAAGTGGAAGCTATTTAACAAAAGTCCATCATGGATACTGACATTATGCATTGTTTTCAATTGTGTTATATCTTTATATTGCATCTCTTTTGGTTGTAACAATTACTGAGGCAGGCCATGCTAGACAACAACCATTGGATCAAACTTGACCCTTCTTTCAATCGGGTATCACCATTCTAATCTTTTCACTCAACTTACCAGAGTAAGGTACACAAAACCTGAAGTCATACTTCTAATAAGCATCTTTCAGCCTTATTATTTCTGATTTGAATGAGAAATATGTACCTTTTGTTGGGCTGTCAACTTGCTGGAAGATAATCTGTCTGCTAGAAGTTTCAACAACATCACAGCTATACTTCTAATTGCAGATACATACTCTTGCATGACAGACATCCAGTGTATGAACATAAGATATTTGCAAGTCCAAGAACTTCTCTTTCTTAAATCAGTTGCGAATGAATGAATGATGACAAACGAAGCCATGTTACATATAAACCAGAACTAGCAAAAGCATGACAATGCTTCTCCTATACTAGGATAAGCAAAATCAAATTATTGTTGTCATCCCTTACACGTGCTTTGCTCATAAAGAGATTGCGGAAGAAAATATCTTATGTATGAACATGAGATATTTGCAAGTCCCCGAACTTCTCTTCCTTAAAATCAGTTGCGAATGAATGATGATGACAAACGAAGCCATATTACATATAAACCAGGACTAGCAAAAGTAAGACCAATGCCTTCTCCTATCCTAGGATAGGCGAAATCAAATTATTGTTTCTCATCCCTTACACATGCTTTGCTCATAAAGAGATTCCGGAAGAAAATCTACACCTATGCTGGCAAGACAAAGCAGTGTCTCTGAGACTCTGACGATGATAATTCAAAATACATAGAAAAAACTCGTGGAAGGCTATCAGCTTTTTGTTAGTCTAATAAAAGGATGAGCGATGGCAGTTAGTACTATCGAGAATATCGGTGCAACATCTAGCATACCTACCATCCATAGCTTGACTCACTGAACCATAGTCCATGAAAGTCCTGCTTGCTCTGTTTTGAGAAGTCTGCATGAGAATGATAGTGTGCCTGTTCGCCTACAATGAAAAGCACGGCAAGCTAAACATCAGCATCCAGCATGTCCAATGTTTATCAGAAATCGTATAATATCCACGAAATGCAATCAATGCCTTCTCTTTTAAATGTTCATATCAATAGCACGAGTAGCTATTTCCTTTGGATCGAAACGACTCTCTCCTATGCCATAAACTTGCGAGAGCTGTCGATTGACCTTAGGTTTGAGCATTCAAAGTAGAGATCGAAAGTGCGTGCAAACTGCAAATTGGACAACCACTCCGACAGAACACAAAATTTCTAGGAAATTTTTTTCGAGTAGCTCCAGAGAATCGTTAAAGTGGGGGAGTATTACCATCATCGCAACACCAAGCATCTAAGTAAATCCTTGAAAACTGTCAAAACTCGTAATACGGCATCAAAAGCTACTCAAGCGAACCTATAGACGACAATCAGTTTTCCGTGTGGCGTATATTTACCATGATATCACTGTTCTGGAAATCAAAAAACTCCCAACCGAGGCAACGGCCAAAATGCAAACAGGATCGCAGAGTTGCCGCAGAGGTAGCAACAGGGCACTCTACAGCAGTGTCACCGGAATCGCTCGCTCGCCCGATCGGGATCGCCGATGCGGCGTTTGCTCGCAAGCGATCCTGTAGAGAAAACGAAGAAGAGGACCGAGAAGAGTGGTGGGAAATGATTCGCAACCTAGCTGGAGGAACACGAAGACCTTGGGATTCGGATTGGGACTCCTTTCCTCGTTTTCAGACTGTAAAGCTAAAGCCAAAATTTATTCGTTTATTCAGAAAAAAAGGCTGGGCCTTCGAGAAACTTCAGCTTTTCCTCATTTATTTTGACTCAAAGTCAACAAAATTCTTCTCAAGTCATTTTCATGGTACGAAAATCAAATGCCGCTGTTGGGTTAAACAAAATTGCTAAATCAATGTCTAATCTCTCTTTAGATTTGTTGTCTTTCAATAATAACAAGCGAATAATGATTTAACAATATGAACACAATAATGAACTCAGGAAACAACCCTACCCTCGAAATATATTACAGTCTTGAGTGCAAAGAACCGACGTCAATATGCCAAACCTTCCAATTGATGTGAATTTTTGAGGAAGATTAGCCGGTTATCCCTTCAATAAACTATTTCCTTTAAGCGACGGCCCTTTCACTCTACACCATCTAATTACTAAGGCCACGACTTTCGTCCTTGCTCAATTAATGGGTCTTGCAATCAAGCTATCTTCTGCCTTTGCATCAAGGCTAATCTTCGCTCAATACGAGAAAACCTTTGCAAGCCTTTGTTACCTTTTGAAGATCTTACGTCCCATAAAAAAATTGTCTACCCAAGATGGTCCCTTAACACTGTAGGTCATGGCACAATATTGAAATCTGAAAAATGATATTAAATAAACATAGAGTTCTATATTAACCTCAGCTTATTTTTAAGAAAATAATGAAGTAGAAGCAAATTCCGAGACACAACAAGAGGCAACTTAGTTGATAATGAATGACCCTTCTCCTAATTAGAATGTATAGAATGTTATCTCACCCGGTCCAGTATGGAACGAACATATATTTATGAAATCAACTCGATCATCGTATTAAATTCATAACCTTAACCCCTTCCCATTTCGGGAGGAACAAAATTTACCAACTTTTTTTTATTCCAAGAGGGAGGTTGAACTAGAAATA
This sequence comes from Psidium friedrichsthalianum, assembly GCA_019149425.1. Classification (NCBI taxonomy): domain Eukaryota; kingdom Viridiplantae; phylum Streptophyta; class Magnoliopsida; order Myrtales; family Myrtaceae; genus Psidium; species Psidium friedrichsthalianum. The sequence goes on along the minus strand of JAGVVM010000845.1, from coordinate 24,482 downwards.
GATGGTAAAAGCTAAAAAATGTACTCCGAACATCCATAATACATAATGGAAACTGTTATATACACACACAAGCCCGGCCATTGGCCAGATTACATAAGCCCAAACCTCAAAAGGCTAAAGTCATCTATAATACTGATAACAACAACAATAATAGAACTCGAGAGACTGGAGATCGAGGTTTTGCTCTCGGGGAGGCATGGCGGCCTACGACCGGCGGTTGCCCCTCTCCGATCAGCAGCGAAGTGGACGATCTGTCCCTCTTTCTCCGTCTGGGGAAATCGTACATACTGGCCAAAGTCTTCTCTGTCTCTGTATCTACAGACATACATACACACATACACACGCAGCAAATGTGCATTGCATCAGGAGAAACCAGAAACATTTGCTCGATCTTCGAGGGAAATCGCCCCCCAACACATTCGATGTCGTAAAGGTAAAGTGATGATGAGGCGATGAGGAACGAGTAGTGTGTATTCAGGCTTTTTCATGGAGACTGTCCGTATCTTGCACGGCGATTGCGGGGGCGTGTCGCAGCCATGGCGGGGTTCCACTTTTGGTTCAGTAATTGCTGATAATCTATGAAACTCTTATCTGAGCCTCCAAGATCCGTTCTTTTTCTTGCTTCGAAGTTCAAGCGGTGTCCTTCTGTTGTTTTTTGGCTGTCCTCTCTGTTTTGGTCAGGCAGAGAATTGGGGAATCTGTGTATGAGATCTCAAGATTGCTGGTTGATCTGTTTCGCCAGTGCGTGGCAACTTGATCGCCGGTCGGGATCTTGAGAATTCATCTGTCTTTTTTACCATTTTTGTTGGGTTGACAGATTCGTTTTCTTTCAAGAGTTAGATTCCCATTTTTGAACAAAATTCCTTCAATTTTCAAAGGTAAAACGAGATCTTCTTCATTTTCATACAGAAATAATTATCTTTCTTGTTTTGAATGCATGATGGACTCCGATGGGGTTTCTGACCTGCACATTACAGAGGAATCCTTGAAAACGTAGAAGGTCACTGCTTTTGGGTTGTCCGGCATTCATTCATCCCATGAATACTCATCGAATCCTAAGCAGAGCTGGGCAGGCGGTGACCTTTCGAAATTACGATGAGGGTATAGGACCGTACAATTATCTCAAAAGAAACACCGGATCGAACCGGCGTGCGTTCACCAAAGTACCCTCCTGTAGCTGGGGCTGTTTTCGTAATTTCGGGTTGCAATGATTTTGGGAACTCAAAATGGGCAAATGCCAAGCATCAGAACAAGAGACAGAGAGAGAGAGATTCTTGCTACGAAAATCAAGGGCTTGAAGCTGAAGCAGACTCGGCTTTTGCTCTCGGAGAGGCCCGGCGGCCTCCGACCGGAGGTTTGCCGCTTCTCCGATCGGCAGCGAAGCTGGCGATCTCTTCCCTTTCGCTTCTCGGTCGCTCAAACACGCGCACTCAGTTTTTCTCGGGGAAATACTGTACCAGACTGGGTTCCGTTTTGTTTCGAGAAAGCATGAGAACGGAAGGATGCACTTTCATGGCCATCTTTGCTGGCTTATACATGCATATATATATATATATATAGACAGAGAGATAGATGCGTTTTCTCTGGTTTGATACATTCTTTTGCTCCAAACATTAAAGAAAAAGGTAACTGTGCGAGGCGATGAAGATTTGCTGAAAGAGAGAACGATTTTCAGGCTCCAGAGAACTGTCCGTATCTTGGCATGGCGACCGCATCTGGAGCTCGGGCGTCGCAGCCATGGGGGGTTCCAAGTTTCTTCTTTATGCCTGATAAAGAAGCGTATTCACATCTGAGCCTCACTCATCTAATGAAAAATTCCCCAGATCTGGGTTTTTGGCCGTTCGAGTCTCTTGTTTTTGCTTACCCTTTCCCCGGGTTTTGCGCAGTGCCATTATTTCTCCACACTGTGCACCGGTCAAAGCTTTTGAAAGGTGGCGAGGAAGATGATACTTCTTGTCTTTTCGAGGGAGCCAAAAAAAAATTTTAAAATTATAATTCTATAGTCCGTAATATATCCTTATTTCCACTGTTTCGTAGAATCAATATTTCCAAAATCAAAATTTTCGAATAAAGCTGATTTTAGTTTGTGGTTTCCCTTTTAGGTGAATATGTCTTCTTTTCCCCATCTTTAATGAATCCGAGGGCCAAATACATTTCGTGGTGACTCCTAGTCAATCAATCGTTTCAATGTAAGGACAGAGTAATGACAAAGAGATTTTGAATGTTTCAAGAACCAATTTTGCCAATTTTTTGAATAAAAAATAACATTTCATTTTATCCACTCTTTCAAAATACAAGCGAGAAATATCACAGCTTCATTGTAATCAAAATACATTTAAGATAACTTTTAGAACAAAACAAGCTTCAAATAATAAGAGAAATCTGAATTATCCCCTTAAAGAGTAGATATATGACTTCTTCGCACCATAATCGCATAACTTCTTCACACCATATGTTTGCTATGGCTTTATCTTTTGGTGATGCGTGCGTTTAAATTGACGTACTAAACATTATCATCGAGCAGAATAAAAAGATTTGACATGAGTGAGCTTCTTAATTTTTTCAAAATTGGATTTGTTCACCAATGAAACTCGAAAAGAGCGAAATCTCAAAAAAAAATATATGCAAAAAATCTCAAATGTAAATTAGATCAGGATAATAATCTTTCAAAAATAAGAGAGAAAAGTTTTTAGATTTAGGTTAAATTGAAAGAAAAAAGTTTCAAACCGGAGAAAAAGGAGAAAAAGAGAGAGGAGGGAAGGAGGAAGAGCATGACTAAAAGATAAAAAGGGATCAAAATAACTTAAGAAAATAACGAGGGAGAGCGAAAGAATGGTCCCTCGAAAAGGGTTTTGGTTTGGGGGGAGGGCAATTTTGCCAAAATGAAAAAAAAAGAATTGAGCGAAATTTAGCAAGATAATTTTAAAAAGAGCATGTAGGCACGTGACTAAAAAAAGTGGAAGTGCAAAATTACGAAAGAATTCTATATCTAACGAATAAAAATATATGGGTGAAAAGAAGGTGGTTGACAGGGCCACTTCCGAGGCCGTGGACAATGCAGCAAATAATACCATCAGGAAGGGGCAAGAGAGTAATAAACCCTCCGCAGCATATCTTCATTAGAAAATGGTGAGCCTTCTCAGGCTTTCACTGATTAGTGGGAAGGAGGCTTTGCCCCCGGAGAGGGTCCTCGGTGGCCCGCCCTAGGCGGTGGTCGCCCCCCTCTCCGGTCGACGGCGGCGCCGATGATTTCACCACCCCTGAACGCCGTCCTACGTCGTCGTCGTCGTCGTCGTCGTCGGCTTCTGGTTGAGCGTTCATGCGTACAGATGTGTGTGTATGTATCTGTATTTATAAATGAAGTGTTGTCATGCGCGCCCTAGAGCTCCAGAAGTGTTTGCCATCGTTGCAAACGCTTCTGCTTTTGCTTATGCTTCGCTTCCAGTTTCCTCGTAATCTTCATCACCATCTTCTTCTTGGACAATTTCCCTGAACTTCGTCCGACCAAAAAAAAAAAAAAAACTTCCCGGAACTTCCGCACCAACATCCTCCTCCTCCGACAATGATTGCGGATTCCAGTGTGGAAAAGAACGAGAACCCGTGAAAAAAAGAGAAGAGGCCGTGATGATTCGCACGTGTATGGAGGAGAGAGAAAAATGAAACCGGGCAGGCACCGAGAACCGGCCGTATCTTGGCGCGGCGGCCTGAACCGGCCGCAGCCATGGCGGGTTCCTTCCAGTTGTCTGATCTAAGGCGAATCTGAGCCTCGCTATCTTTCAGCAATTTTGCCCCCAACTTCCTTTTTTTTTTCCCTCCCCTTTTTCCCAGATCTGCTCATCTGTGACAAAAAGGTGGGTTCTTTTACGGCCACTTTTCTTGTTCGAGCTGTGTTTCGTCTTGATTTCGCACTGCGATTTTCTGGTTCTCTTCTCTGTAAATGATTTTGAAGTTGTGCTTGGGTTCTGGGTTTCTACATCGACAAAGAAAGGACCAAGGTCGTCTCTTTTCTTCTTTCTCTGTCCCTGCTAAAGCGGCATTTTCTAACTGCTCTTACTTTTTGCGGTACCAAGTTTGCCTTTGGCACTCACTTGATTCGACAGAAACTGCCATGGATGATTTTCTAGATTGATGGAGTCTGAAGAGTTCACCGGAAAGATCACTGGAAGCGAAAAAGAAGAAGAAGAAGAAGAGCAAAATAATATTCTTATGGCATTTGCTTTAGGGGAGTTTTTCCGAGATTCCTTTAATTGCAAATGAATTGGTTTTCGGCCGGCGACGAAGCTTTCGCCGGAGACGGTGAACTGTTGCTTTTCATATGTCAGGTTCGATGGAACCAATTTAAGGATTTCGAACTCAATTGCTTGTCATATGTAAGATTTAGGATTTCCAAATGCTTTTTGAACAATTTATGATCGAATCCATACGGATTCGATCATAAATTGTTCAAAAATTACATATTCACCTAGTAATTTGTATTGTGTGAAGTCTCGAATTCGCATCAAAAATCAAATACCTTAATAAGAGAGCTTTTTGCACGATACCATGGAGAACTACTTTAGCCAATCCTAAATTCCTAATTGAGAGCTGTGCTATGTATAGATGTTTTAAAACCCAAAACTACTTACATGGTCTCCACCATCTTTTTCTCAGTTCATGTTGCAGTTTAACAAAACAAACACGACTTTTGTGCAAAATTGTCTCACTTAAAATGCACAAATGTTACTTAAGAGCGAGACAATAAATTACAATTATCTAATTTGGAAGGGGATGAGAGTGAGAAAAAGGAAAAAACTTCATTTGGAATGTCATATACATCAGAAGAAGAATAAGCAGCAGCATCAAGAACATTTTAACTTAAGAGTGGGACGCCGAATAAAAAAAAACTTCAAGAATGGGACACAAATTTGCAAAGTTTTTATACCCAACTTTTTTTTATACAAAAGAAGTCCAGAACTTCCGCTCTAATCTCAAATTTGTCGAGCGATTCAATAATTACCACTAGCTTGACATTCATTATTAGATCATGCGTCTTCATCAACATTTTCACCTTCATTTGGAACAACACTAATCTTCTCATGTCGATAATGAAGAAATAAAAAAAAAAATCGAGTTAATACCATGGAAAATCCCGAACTGATATATTTATAACAAATTTATCATAAAATATTTTTTTGACTATAAAAAAAACTCTAAACTGGTACACTTATAATAATTTTACGCTCTGTTAGTTTTCGTTAAATGTAATGTCAAATTATCGAGCTGGATGGCACGTGACAGTTTACGGGTATATCAATTTGGAGTTTTACTCTCTGTTTGTCACATGTATATAATTTGAGATATTTCATGGTATTAACCCAATTTAATGAATGGTAAATTTGTCATATGTGTAATAGTTTGGGGTTTTTATGGTAAAAGAAATTAGTTTTTGGATAAATTTGTCACAGATATATCAGTTTGAGATTTTTAGTGATCAAAAAAATAATTTGGGGTAAATTTATCACAAATATATCAATTTAAGATTTTTCGTGATCAAAAAAATAATTTTAGATAAATTTGTTATATAATTTAAGATTTTTCGTGGTATTAATTTTTTTTTAGATGTGTGGGGAAATTTGAGATTAGGGTAAAAGTTTGAAATTTTATTTTTTTTACAAAAAGGAGTTTTGGGCAGAATCACAATCGGCCCTAAAGTCGCGATTTTTTTTTGGGAATTAGCACAAATTTTATCGGGAATACCATAAGCATTTAGCATATACGCACCTGTCTTATCTCACGTGACCCCCCATTGCTTCGCTCAATCCAATGTCCGCTCCTCGCACGAATCAAAAGGGTGGCGATTCATCTTTTTGTCCTCCCCCATCTCGCCCTCCAAGGCTGTGTGCAATCCAGCAAATAATACCATCAGGAAGGGGCAAAAGAGTAATTACAGCCTCCACCATCCCACAGCTCCGCAGATAGAAAATGGAGCGCCTCTCTCAGGATTTCACCGATTGGTGTGAGGAGGAGGCTTTGCCCCGGAGAGGGCCCTGGGCGACCCGCCGTCGGCGATGGTCGCCCCCTCTCCGGACGACGGCGGAGCCGATGATTTCACCGCCCCTAACGACGAGCTTCTTGCTGAACTTACCAGTGTACATATGTGTGTCTGTGTATCTTTCTGTATCTACATATCTACCATCCCAAAAAAGCGAAAAAAAAAAAAAAGAAAGACGACGAAGAAGCTGACGCTGAGAAAGGTAAGGGCGCGCATGGCAACATTTCTGCTCCAGAACTTCGTCGTCATCATCACCATCATCTTCCCAAACATTCAACTACATGCTCTTCTCCTCCTCCACCAATGACTGCGGATCCCGCTGTGGAAACGAACGAGATTGCGTTCCGTACAAAAGAGAAAAGAGGCGAGGCTGTGATGATTCGCACGCGTAAGGAGGAGGGGGAAAAAGAAACCGGACAGGCACCGAGAACCGTCCGTATCTTGGCGGGGCGGCCAGAACCGGCCGCAGCCATGGCGGGGTTCCATTCAGTTGTCTGATCTAAAGCGAATCTGAGCCTCGCGATCTCCCAACAATTTCGCCCCGAATTCCCTTTTTTCCCCTGATCTGCTTATCTTGTTTAATGACGAGTTCTTCTTGTGTTTTACTGTGACAAGAAGGTGGGTTCTTTCTCAGCCCTTTTCGCCGGTGCCTGATTTTCAGTTCTTCTCTTCTTTTTTGTAACTTTTTCGCTCAGTTCTTCTCTGATTTTTCATTGTTCGAGCTGTGGTTGTCTTGATTTTGCATTAGCAGACTCTGGGTTCTCTTATCTGCACAATTTTTTTTTTTTTTCAAATTGCCCTTCGTTTGAGTTCAGGCTCGTTTGAGTTCTGGGCTTTTACATCGAGAGGAAAGGTCGTCTTTTTATCATTTGCTTTAAGGGGAGTGTCCAAAGGTTTCTTTTACCTGCAGCTGTGTCTCGGTCTTTAGCCGGCGATGATGGTATTCGCCGGAGATGGTGAACCGTCGCATGAATTGGGTGGTCACCGGAGTTGGAGCTGTCGGCGACTACATTAGGAGGAGATTAGAAATTTGGGGAAGATGATGCAAAATGAGTAAAACTGGTCATGTCAGAGCATTTACATTTTACAGTGCAGACCTTTGCATTTCTTAGCCGGTTAAAAAAGTAACGGCGTTCCCCATATTGAAAGAGACGCTTCTGAAAAACGACGTCGCTTGTGCATAAAAGGAGATTGAGAAAGAGAGAGAAAAAACAAAAGATAATGTTGACCAATTTAGCTCTTTTGGTTAAAAAAAAGGTTGCAAAATGTAATGTAATAAAGCACCTGAGTTGCTTTAGCCGGAGAGAGTTTGCTCTGCTTACTCGCAAAATGACTGTTGTTTGGATGAATGGTTTGTTTTCTTCTTTTCCATCCACTTTCCTGTCCAAGGGCAAAAGCCCATTTAGCTATCGACGAGACATAATTTCATGACGTGTTCAAATGACACGTCATCGGAGCAAAAGGTATCGACTTTGTACTGAAATATATTGTTTTGAAGCTGCAAAGTTCAACAGTAGCTTGGATTTGTGACAAAAAGGACATCGTTTTCTATAATTATCATCCCGATTTTTTCCCAAAAAAAAAAAATCATTTATATGCACCATTTCGATTTGCCGTGAGTTGCTACATGGGCGTAATTGAACCAGAATGTAAACGGGGGATACTCTGCCCCACTAGATCAAGATTATTAACTTAAGAAGCATATTATATTATATAAGTTAAGGCCAAGAGATTAAAATTTACAATCAACTAATTTAGAAGGGGATGAAATAATAAAACTTTTATTGGGATGTATTAAACTTAAGAAGAAGAAGAGGAGGCATCGACAATGTAAATTTAACTTGAGAACGAGAAACAAATTGCAATGACCTAATTTGGAAAGGTGAGATATAAAGAATTTGGTAGAATACCGTAAAAATAGGATATATGCGCGCATAAAACGCACGGAGTACCGAAGGCAATGCCTTCGTTAACTCTTGGATTTACAATTGATATTAAATCTGTAGATTTTTATTTCTAGGACAAAAAGTCCATTTTTGTTTCACGTTATTATACATACGATGTGCATGAATATGAAACTTATTGCTTGATGATAATAAGTCAAATAAATTAAAATATTTTACGTATGAAAAAAAAGTAAAAGAATGCTTGATGATAATGAGTCAAATAAATTAAAATATTTTACGTACTAAAAAAAGTAAAAGAACTTACTCAGGGTTAGGAATAAACCGGTTTCAATTCTAGGTTTTGGATTGAATAGGTGAGTTCAAGTATAGAACCATACATAGGTATACCCAAGTCCATAAGATACATTATTTATTGCATGGACTTAGTAAAATGCAAGTCAGAGTCCAGATTGGGGACTAGGCATGCTTCTAAAACTTTTTCCCAACAGGAGCCAACACAATGTATGATTTGAAAGAAATCGAGAATTTGCTTTAGAAATAAAAAAAAAATGGCGTTCTTATGTTTAAAAGCTCCGATAAATGCTAATGTTTTTGTTTTCCAAGATTTTAGTATTGTTTACTAACTTTTATGGATTAGCGAGGGTAATTTACCTTAATTTGACCATTCGACATTTTTTCTAGGAAAATTTAAGGGAAATTTTAAATAAGAGCACAAAATATATATTTTTTTGAATAAAGGCTTGAAGGGGACTCAAATAATGGCATGAAGTGTCTTCATTTTTTTAAAGAAGAGCATGACCAATGACATTTTCATCATTCACTTTTTTATACATTTTTTTTCCTTTTTTTCCTTGGTAGGTGGCCAACAAGGGCCTGATGACCCTCGCTAATGACCGGCCATTGTTTGAGACCGCCCATCAACTAAAAGGAAGGAAAAAAGAAATAGCAAAGGAAAAGAAAAGAAAAAAGGAAAAAAATTATTAAAAAAGTAAATGACGAAAATGCTATTAATTGAGACCCTCACTAATGACCGGCCATTGTTTGAGACCGCCCATCGACTAAAAGGAAGGAAAAAAGAAATAGCAAAGAAAAAGAAAAGAAAAAAGGAAAAAATTATTAAAAAAGTAAATGACGAAAATGCCATTGATTAGGCCTTTTTTTGAAACAACGAGGACACTTTAAAACGATGGCAACTGAGGTACTTGTTTTCTCAAAATTTAATGGAGTAAAACTCAATTTGAAATTCAAAATGGCGCACTTTTTAAAATAGAATATTTCATCACAACTCCAGAGTTTTTTTTCTCTCTAAATCACGACTCCAAAGTTCCACAACACACACACACACACACACATTATCTCCTAAGGTATATTTATTTCTAATTAATAAGTAACGAAAAAAAAAGAAAAAAGAAAGGAAAAAAAGAGAAAAATTAAATAAAATTAGGTAGCGCTGATGGAGGGAAGGAACGGGGAATCCGATTCTCCGTCTTCCTTCTTCCTCTTCTCTTGCGTTATCATTTCGTGTCGGTGCACGCAATCCTTCTTCTCCATCGATCGACGGATTTCGATAAGTTTTGAGAGAGATGAAGATCACGGCTCTGTTGGTCCTCAAATGCGACCCCGGCGGCTCCGATCCAGTGATCCTGGCCAACGCCACCGACGTCAGCCATTTCGGCTTCTTCCAGCGCTCCAGCGTCAAGGAGTTCATCGTCTTCGTCGGTCGCACCGTCGCCAGGCGCACGCCCCCGGGCCAGCGCCAATCCGTGCAGCACGAAGGTCAGTCTCAGTTCCGTTGCGATTCGAGACTCTGATTTCTATTCCCGATGCAGGTTTTAACTTGTACCGAATTCCATCACATCTGTCTGTATTGGAGGTCTCGCTGTGAGTGGATGTCGATTGGTTGATGTTTGATCGCGTCGCGCGAAACGAGTGCTTATTGCCTGTTTAATCCGTGAGATTGAATTTGCGTGGCAGGCGAACTTGAATTGTTCAATTGCGAATTATGAGCCCTGTAGACTTCTTATAGGTCAGTGTAATTTGTCATGACTCGTGTTATTGCCCTACCTGGACAAAGAGACTGTTAATAGTTGACACTAGATTTGTGTTTGTGGAGTTCTGGGCCTATAAATCTGTGGGAAGTATGCTGCCAAAGCCGGGTTAGATTCAACTGTGCACAATATACGTATGTTCATTATCTTCTCTGGGTGCAAAAGTGTTTTCATGCTGTGTGCAAGTTGTATGAGCAGTAAGATCATCTGCTTGGTCATTTTTTCTGTCTTTTTTTCTCAGAGTACAAGGTGCACGCTTACAATAGAAATGGCCTTTGTGCATTGGGATTCATGGATGATCATTATCCAGTTCGAAGTGCATTTTCTCTGCTGAATCAGGTAGAAACCCGCAATTTGTTGCCTCTTCAGGCCTTTTCTGCTTGTGCATATTAATGATTCTTTACTGATACACTGATAGATTGAAATCCTATCTCAAGTCTGGTTACCGAAGGGCTGAATGAGCTTTGCACCACTTCAATTGTTATATTCTTTACAAACAATCCATTGGAATGGATAAGTTGTTGAATGCCCATGTGAGAAACTTCTATATTGCATGTACAGATAGGATGCTTCTTGTACACTTTTAGAACTCTGGACTGTTCTTATTTGTGTTTTCTGGGAATTAGAATTTAAATGATGTGATAAGACAAGTACTCTCCAGTATTTGGAGGACTCCTTTAGCTGATGACTTGAGACAACAGCTTGACTTAAAAAAGATTCCTGGATTGGTGACTGACTATGTATTATTCATCAGATTTAGTAGTGACATGAAGTACCAAAATCCTCCTTTAAATAACTATCTTTAGAATCAAATCATTTATAAATAACTGAGTCGAGAAATTAAAAAAGAATTCTTTAATGACTTTCCAGATTACTGAGAAATTCCATTGCAAACTTGACTACATGAATCTTGAAGAAATCAAGGGAGAAGGAGCTTTAAGGACGCACATTTATCTATCACAACTTAAAGCAAACTGGTCAATTGGTTTCAAGCACGGATGCTGTAGCCAGAGAAATCTTTGCATGTCCATTAGGATTGTTCATCTCTAAAGTTGAAACTTAACTGCTTTCTGACCTTCCAATGGTTTATTAGCTTGTTCAATTGATTCAAGAGGATTACGTATGCTTTTATTGGGAACAGGTGCTGGATGAGTATCAGAAGAATTTCGGTGATTCATGGAGGGTGCAAACTCGGATAGCACTCAATCATGGCCATATTTGACCGAGGCTCTGAATAAATTCAGGTTCTGTCTATTCAGCCATCACATTATTATTATTATTATTATTATTATTTTGGTCATAATTCACCCATCACATTATGAGTTTTTCTTTATCCCTGGGGTTATGGGCAGGAGCTTTAAGACAAAGTCCTCCTTTTGTGATTATTTTTGCTTCCTTCTATGTATCTTCAGGATCCAGCTGAGGCTGATAAATTGTTGAAAATTCAGAGGGAGTTGGACGAAACAAAAATTATTCTGGTACGCCATATGCATTTTCATATGTGTCCCCCTTTCTCCCGTGCATGTCTCAATCTATATTCCTGGCGTGGCAATTTATCATGGTAAAGGTTAAAGCACGGATGCGAATGCAAACATAAGCACGAGGAAAATCATGGACAGATACTTGAATCTTATATTACAGGAGCACGAGTAAATCAAAATTGCTATGACATGACATGTTTTGATGCCTTTTTTTTGTGAGGATTAATGATTATCTCTCTATTGTATTGTTGTTCAAAATTTAAGTGACAAGTGACATGACACACCAATGCCCATTGACACGAACACAATGAAAAAAGTATGAATTGTCACTCTGATGCAGGCTCATATTCACGCATGCATGTTTTTGCTTGAGAATTCCCCTTACGGTACTCATAAGTCTGCTAAGAATCCATGATATCAATTGTATTGGATAGGTATCTGCCTATCAGAGCCTCCAAGATACTCTTCTATGACCTGAAGCTTCAGTTTGGTCATGTACTTGCATAGTTTTTTGACAGTTTGCTCTATTTAAAACTGCTTTTCTGTGGACACTAGAAAAAGAAAAGGGGAAAAAAAAACGAAAATCAGGAAGTTTGGGACTTTGTTTTGCACCAGTGATTTAGTCTGTGTGATAGCACAGTTGATTTCTCCGCAGCAAATTCATGTGGAATAGAAATATGTGAATTTGATATCTCGTTATGGTGCATGTGAAGAAACTGGCATAATTTTTAGTTAGTAGGCATAATAGTGGAAATTTGAAGTGGGATCTTCCAGTTTAATTTATGGGCATACATGGTCTTGTTGCATCAACTTACAGAGCTAACTTGGGGATACCTATGTCTAAATATCATTGCCTTGTACAAGTGTTCAAGCACAGATCCTTGATGATGCTGTCCTGTGTCCTGTTCTTAGATCTGTGCTTTGTAGAACATATGCTTAGATGTTCAAAGGACATGATTTGTTCCATTAGCAACATAAGACTGGTTTGGCTTTTCCTATATGCCTTCTACTTTTCCTTCATCTCTGAGACCCTTTTCTCTTTGGTACAGCACAAAACTATCGATAGTGTGCTTGAACGAGGTGAGAAGCTGGACAGTTTGGTTGAGAAGAGTTCAGATCTCAGTGCATCATCACAGGTACTATTTATGATTGAAAGAAGAAAATTGGCATTTAAATATTCTCTCTGCCACTAGTAATCTGCATTGAGCATGAGTTCATAAGTTTCAATACCGTCATTTCTTTCTGCCCATGTCCAGCGTTCAGTTACCTGTCTGAACATGCATTTCCACTATCGACTTGCTGTCCTTTCGAGGCAGATTTTCTGTTGAGTATCATATGTCACAATGCAACAGATGTCATTTTCTGCTGGATTTGATTGGAATTTCTCGAATTTATGTGCTTAAAGTTTGAAGAATCCACAGTTTAACTCTTCCACACTAAGTCGGGGAGTTTATAATTTCAAACATAGCCGCTCCTTTTTGACTTGATTCTTGATTGTTATATTCAGCATGAAGTTTATCCTTTACATGTTATCCTCAGATCTTGAGCTTTATGCTTTTTACCTAAACATTGTTTAGTTTTGGCGACAACTACTTGTTGTGCTAGAATATATCTTTGACAGATCACTGTAAGGTAGGAAGCACAATATTAGCTGTGTCAATAATGTAAGAGAGCTTGGTTTATTGGAGTGATTCTACATCTGAGTTTCGCACTGAGCTTGGTTCAGCCTCTAATTCGAGGGGGAAGATCTACTTAGCAGTAGCAGTTTCTGTTCGGCCTGTATCAGAACCTACACTAAGTTGCTGATGCGGTAGTTTTTTTGTTTCATGGAACAGATGTTTTACAAACAAGCCAAGAAAACTAACCAGTGCTGCACATTACTGTAACGGTTTGAGGAGACTGAAGAGAATACCACGTAACTTGGTTCCAATAGTGCATCCGCCTGGAGAATGTAGAGCAAATGGCACAGTGTGTACCATCATGGTGATATACCTTCTTTCTGCTGCCTTGATAAGTGCAAACTTATGGATCGTGGTTTTTGGTGTACTGAACCTCTCTTAGATATGTATAAAAGCTGTTTAGCATCCATAGCTGATTGTCCACTGTGTTTGATTTTCTTGTTAATTATTCAACTAAAACAATGATTGTTTTGATGAGCAATCCAGCTGGTTCATTTTTGTTCCTACTCATTGTGTTTTCCTTTCAGTCGTGTTCTTGAACTTTGCGCCTTAGGTTTTCTTAGATGCGGTCTGTACCTGTTCTAAAATCAATCTCACAAAGGAGCATCATCTTGCACTCCTATCTTCACAAGCACGAGAACTGGTAGTTCGTGCTAATGAACAGAAGACAGAAGTCTGCGAGGACTTTGCCACCCAAGAATTTATTGTCTGATTCTTTAATCTCCAAATCCCAAATTTGAAATTTTCTTTGAACTTACAACTCTTGTTTTGCAAAATGCATGGTGGCTTAAATTTTGCTGATGAGTCCGCGTAGTGTCATGTAGTGGTCTGGTGCCAGCTGGGGCAGCCATTAGTACCACTGCTTTCACAAGAAGGATAGGAGATGGATCAGACTCTTCAGCGGTGGTTGAATGTGTTAGAACAAGCTCCAGTCGACATGCATCAAAACGATGGCACCCTAAGAAATTAGTCATCAAAAGAGGGAGTTTCGCATAGCGATCTTTATTCATCTCATTCTTAAACACTAATTCAATATTTGCAATATCACAGCTACTTTACACGGCTCGATCTATAATTGCATGTTTCTTACTTCACTCACAACGAAGAAACTCTGGAAATCATAGACAGGGTTCTCTCTTTTTCTTTTCCGGGCAATGTTTGGGAGGCTACTTTCGCCGATCGCCTCCTATTTACCGATAAGGGACTTGAGCCACCAAGTGCCTTTGTCTTCGGGACCTCCTTCCGGCGGAGGGTCGCTCTGTGGAGTCTTGCGGAGTTTACTTGGGTCATAACCTTCGTTCTTAGCCTTCTGAACCAGCATCTCATAGATCTCATCTTCCAAATGAGTCTTCCTACATAATATCTGAAACACGAAGACAAGCATCGGAAAAACTCAGAAACCTTATCAGAAGGAAACTCACACATCCACCCACGAACAGCTTGTCCTGCTTTTGCGAACCCGAGAACGACAAATAATATGGGAAAGAGTTCCGACATACCCAGAGGTACTTTCTGGTGGGCTCTCCGATGAGAGCATACTGATAATCATCGTCGAGGTACAACACCCAGTAGTTCCCAACGACGGGAATGATGGGCAAGAACGGAGGGACATAGAACTTGACCTTGAGCTTGGCCTCATCACTCTTCGGGTCCGCCTTATACGCCGTACCCTCGATGGCCACTCTCTTGCCGTCGTTCCAGGTCTCGTTGAGCACGTGCACCGTCCCGTCCTGGTTCAGAGTGTACGTCGCCCTCGTGTCCACGCCGTTCTTCGGCACGAAGAAGGACGGAAACGACGCGATCTCGTACCATCTTCCCATGTACCTCTCCAAGTCCACGCCCTTCACAACGTCCAATTCTTGCTTCACCATTTCTTTTGTTTTGTCTTTGAATGTGGAGGAGAGGTGTGGGAGCGGATTGAATTGTGAAGGTGTTCCTCAATGTTTTCTAGTCGGATTGTTTTTTGTCTTTCGGATATAAGGGGAAACAAGCTTGGCGACATGAGATATTCTTGAAGGTTCTGAGGCTACACATGGAGGAATTAGGGCCTTACGTTTGTGTGATTGTGAAATGGGCGATAGGGGCTGGTTAGGATAAGGGGACCTTCTAGAGTTTGTCTTGTCATGACCACCGCATTTGGCAACTTCTGAATTCCCCGGAGACAAGGATCATGATCCAAATTCATTGATGATGTTCACATGAGAGGGGGGACCCCGTGAGGTGAGCATGCTTTTAGCATGAGAGAAAGGGACTCGACCTCCTAAGGCACGATTTGGTATGTATCGATTAGTAAATAGTGTTGATCCGGTTGGTGAACCAAACTGCAATTCGATGTCGAGGGACCCTTTCCTCTCTTTGATTTTCGGCATTCTTATTTGATTAGTAACATGGTATTAAGCTTCGCCGAAGATGGGATAAAAAGATTGTGAGATGTATGGCCGAATCCAAAGTCGATACAAGCAACAAATGGTGATTATTCCTCTAGGACAGTCGCTAATTCGATTTACAACTTTGCTTTATTTGGGAGAGCTGTGCAGCATGCATTGAGATAGAGAAAAGTGGTTAAGCTTAATTAGACTTCAGGAATGGCTCAAACCGTCACACGGGTTTCTCAACTCCTCCTTACTTGCTTGTATGTATCATGGTTTGGTGGGTGACATCTTCTTCAAGACGCTCATCATCTGCAGGACAAACCCAAGATGTCCTAAGCTCTCTGTGTCTGGTACTTGCATGTCCACTGTTGTCGGTTAGGTGCATTTGAACTCGTCACCATCATCATCAGAGTTTACCACTGTACAAACGACTTAATAACTTACTATTGCTTTTAGAAATTTTGCAAGTGTTGTTAGCATATTAGAAACATCTTAACAAAATTAATCAACATTCCAGCTAATTATTTACCGACATCTTTGAAATTTCACAGTCATGATTATCACAAACCAACCTATAAAGAATTTACTAACCTCCTAATTGTTTAGGATTTCAAATTTTGCAAGCGTGACTCGTAAACTACCTACACATTTATGAATTTACCAGCGCCCTAATGAATTATTAAATTACTTACTTCTTCGAAATTACCAACTTTGTCATGATCTTACCAACAAGCAAATGTACATGTTGTACCCTACTAACGCCGTAATAAATTTATCGACATTCCATTAAATTAGTAACTTACCACTTTCTTAGAGAATTTATAAGTGTTAGTTAATTAGTATAATACTAATCCTATAAGGAATCAACAACGTCCCAATAAATTTGTATGTCACCAATGTCCCACTGGGACGAAGTTACCAACATCTCAATAAATTAGTAAACTACCAACTTCTTCGAGAATTTAAGAACATATTTAGTAAATTACCAACGTTGATGAATTAGGGAAGTGGATAGAAACTTTTTGATTTCCTGCCGAAAAATAAAATACAATCCAAATTTCAGAAAAAAAAAGAAAATGAGAAATGGGGAAAAGAAAGAGGAGGGATAGCAGAATTTGAAACCTTAGAATCAGCACTCATATGAATCTATAAGTTAATGTATACGTATACATATGTACATATAAATGAAGCGTGAAAGTTTCAAGTTTTACAAAAAAAGATCAAAATGCTTTCGTTGCATGATTTAATTAAGTAAAGGACAATACAAAATCCTATCCAGACATATCCCTAGAAAGTTTAAGAGGGCTTAAAGGAGCGATCTTAATTAAAGGAGCACTCTCCTATATCGGGTTGGTATATTCAAGATTTTAGTCCTAGTGCGTTCTCAACAAGGCACAATTACATATTGAACAAATTTTGAAAGAGAAATTTTCATTACCATAATATTCTCAGATAATGTCGATTGTAATTATTAGAGGTGAGCAAAATAACCATAATCCGCCCAAACCGGACCAAATTGTACCCAACTGATTGATTTTGGATAGAACCAATGGGTACTAGTCTGATTCCCAATTTCAATTTTCTAGAACTGATGGGTACCGATTTGGTTCACGATTTTGAATGGAAATCATCCAACCGGCCCAACCAAACAAGTCTATTTATATAATACAAATGTATATTCTTTTAATTAAAGCCATCTCCTTCAAAGGCCTAGAGTCTAGACTCAACTTATTTTCATGTGTGATATGTGTTGTATACTATAGATGAATTTTAAACTACGTTAATTAGTTGATCAAACTACAATTAAATTTTTCATGATGCTCGACTCCATTACTGACAATAATACTGCTCTTTGTAAAGATTTTGTCCTTAAGTTTTACATGTGATAAGAATACTGAATGCAAACGTAAAGAATGCACTGCTGAAGTCCCAAGTTGGGCCATCCTCTTTCAATCTCTAGAGATTAGTTCCATTTACCTTTTTAATTGATGGTGGTGCTTGGTAGAACCATAACCGGGATTCAACCGGGAATCAGACTGAACTGGCAACTTTGTTTTAGGGTGGATCCATTGAATGAGAGGGTGGTTTACGATTTACATTTTGTGGGACCGGTCTATAGCGAGTGGTTCTCGATTTTAGAGTGAAAATCATCCATCCTGGAACCAATCACCCTTAGTAATTGTAATATGTTATTAAAGAATATTGGTTCTTTCATGTAAATGTAATTGTAATTTACAGAGTACAATATAGGAATGTAATATTTTTCTATGGTATATAATTGATAAATAACTTTGTACATATTAAAAAAAGTTCATCAATTGGAATCACCTTAATATTAGTAAATCCATTATAATGTTTAAAAACTAATTATTCACAATGGTACAATTTCAAAGAAATTGGTTACAGCAGTTTCTACATCCACGACAATGGTAAGAAGTTATATTGGTTAGCCACATCGGTAAATAACTATTCCCATATTAGAAAAAAGTTCATCAAGTTTTAGTTAAAAATTTGTAAATTCATTGTAATGTCTTTTATTTTAAATTACTCTTCAAGTAGTACGGTCGCGACCATGTTGGAAAAAATGCCTAATTGATTTTGAAATTGAAAAAATAATTCATGTTCTCTAATATTTGAGTTAATGCAATGAGATATTTATTTTATAGATTGTATTAATGTATATTCAAGTATTAAGGAATTGTTACGCAGGATTGAATTTGGCAGACAAGGTTCAGACGATGTTCTAAAGGACTCAGACGATGTTTGGAGCTTAGACGTTGTTACGAAGCTCAAGCTCTGAGGATATTTCATGTGCAACAATCAGATTATCAAGAGGTATCTTCGAGATGATTTAAATTAATAAATTACATCATCACAACGGCTAGCAAATCAAACTTGATTGGTTCTTGGAGTTTTTAAATCATGAAAATCAATCAAGGACGTGGATTAAGAGAGATGAGGATGACTCACCTAATGAAGAACTCTATCTATAGAAACCCAAGATCATAATTGTATGGGCGATTTGAACTAACGAGATATTCTTTCTTTTAGTTAATCTCAACGACTACGAGATTCTTTGTATACAATCTCACTCAAATGGGAAGTTTGGAGAGTGATCCTTTGGAGATCATGCAGCGGGAAGTTGAAAATGAAGGAGTACAAAAAGGAGACCTTAAGACTGAAGAGTAAACACACGAGAGAGAAAATCTTAAATTCCAAAATCAAGAAAGCTTCACATTCTCCATATTCTTTTGCTTCAATACCGTAATACTTAGACGTTCATTCGAGTGAGAGAGTGTGAGACAGAAAGTTTATTGACTCGAATGTCGTCACAAGTGTTGTAACCTTTGAGTAATTCACTAGTGGAATCTAGCTGATTGGCTGCCAACGTGAAGAAGTGGTCGTAGGCTTGAACAAAATCGAACCACTATAAATTCTCTATACAAATTCTCTATCCCTTAAATTTTTTGTTATTATTTTGTGATAGATTGAATGTGCATGCTTCTGATTCTGAGAGCACCTTAGATCTTGTTTTCTCTTAGTTCGATATGCGTTTCCCCCTTTTGGTAAACAATCTTTGAATCACTAATCACCCCTGCTGGATCGAAGCACCACAGTTTGCCACACAAAAAAGAGATGCAACAAGAGATAACTTCCCAAGCTACAAATGCCCCCAAAAGCAAAGGACAGCACACGTATGGTAACTTGAAATTCATAAGAATAAATCACCTTTCATAAATTCACCCCTCTTAGATGATAGACTTAGCATATCTCCTAGTTAAAAACTTTACAGAATTCGAAATTACTACATTTCATTGGGATGTTGGATGCTTAATAAGAGTTTATTTTAATTACCAAAGTTAATGGTAAATTATGGACTTCACGAGTCAATATTGACCAACCAACACGAGTTTGTAAAAAGTAGATGATATAAAATCAAAAGTTTTTTCTGACTAAATAGTAGGAGCAACAAAGAGAAATAGAGTGCGCTCACTTTAACTTACAAAAAACCTTATTGACAATGATTATTCAACCTAATAATATTCGTTGATAAATTCCAAGATAGGAGTTGGTAGTTTTTGAAGTAATCTTTTACACTATGGTAACCTTTCCTAACGTATTATTGTAAAAACCTATACAGAATTTCGAAAACTTAATAACTTCCATTGGCGATGTTCGGCCGGAAATTTAATATTTAAAGAAGTTTATGTTTACTAACCCCCACACTTGTTAAAATTTTATTAAAAGAAGCAGTATCCGACACACCATCCCAACTGTCCGGTGCGCAAAAAAAAAATGTCAACAATAAAGGAACGGGAAGTCAGGTAGTAACATAGGTTGTAAAGAGTAATAGTGGAAGGGGGGGGTACAGTAATTTTACTAAATTTATAGATTGCGTCATGCCATCATATGGAGTGTTAAGGTTAAATTCCCTCATAGGCTAGTGTTTGCTTGACGTTACGGTTTCCGACTGCGTAACCACACTTTGCTTTAGAAAGACAGAAAAGAAATTTGGATGGAATTTCCGAAAAAAAAATAGCAGTGATTTTGAACACCGTTAGAGTTGGCTCTGCTGATAAGGTGTCGTGATCCTCGCATTACCCCTTAGATATCTATGACTCCGATTCTTGGGTCTTTAGATAATTAGTATGTGAATTGGTTTTTATTATATAAGGTTTGGTGAAATTTGTTATTTTTTGTATATAACCTTCCTGAACATATACAAGTGATAACAAAAAAATAACAAAAAATACCCCCCCCCCCAAAAAATAAGATTACATTTTAGTGTGACCATTAGTAGCCGAATCAGTTCGTTAAACATTTTAAATTAGACCAAGAATTTAATCCTTAGACGTTTTTTTTTTTTTTTTTATGCTAAGGATTATTAAGACAGAGGATAATGGTAGTAACCAAACATTTTAGTCCATCTGCGGAATATTTAATTTAGGTAGTTAGGGAGGAAGGAAACTGTGCTTTTAACCGTTTCAGTATGGAACGCGCGCAAGCCGTTTTACGGTCAAAACCCCCGAGTTTGACACCAATATGCCCACGGCAAATGATGAATTGTTTTGACTTTAAACACAGCACGTGGGACCATTTTGACATTTTTGAATAAACTTTTGACAAATTTCTCTTTTCTTGCAACTATATCACTTATTTATTCTTTAAACTTTTCTTTTTCATTTTTTTGGCATAGGCCTAGGTACATATATGCCCACCCAAGCATCACAACATGACCACAGTAAGGCCTATTTCTTATTTATGAATTTCGTTTTCACATACAAAAAAATTATAAGCCTCAACTAGGCAAGGAGAATGTGCACGAATATGTAGAGAAATTTTTGTCCGGAGCCCCCCCTCCCACCAGAAAGTATCTATAGCAACAAGCTTTGGGGCCTCACCCAAGCCTAGGAATTGATGTCTCGCTGCATTTCGAGGTCGTCTATTTCTAGGTCCCGCTTAGCCCTTGGGTTGTGAACATGATCATTTAGTTTGAGCTTGAGGGTGGGCTGAGAAAATGGTTTGGCTTCGTGTTTGACCTTGGTTTAAATAAAGAGGTTAGTGAGTTAGCCAATACAAAATGCAAAATCGAAGGGTCGGAAGGCTTCACCTTGTGCTCCACACCAGCAAAATGTGCTCCGTAAAAAATCCACTTTTAACACTGTGAATTGATGGGATTCTTCTTGGTCGAGATTTATACTTTTCAATTAGCGAAGTTTACTAATTAAAAATCCGTGACGTAGAAAAGGGAACAAATTACCCCACGCTAACACCTAAAAATTGGACTCTAGTAGATAAGATGTTTAATGGTTGGTATCAAAATCAATACAAAAAATTAGATTCAGATTCATTTATAATTAAAATTAGGGTACAAAAATTTTAAAATATTTAAGGATTGGAATTCTTGTATACAATGAGATAGGTTGTAAGGTAAGTTGTAAGACTTTTTAGGTACCTTTGTTTCCCTTCCATTAATGGGTGTTTGGTTACTTATTATTATTAATATTAATTTAAAAAAGGAAATGGCATAGCCAACCTTACTAAAAAATGTACTTATGTGATGACGATGTTAATAGTAAAACTCCTGATAACTGATATT
Organism: Psidium friedrichsthalianum; assembly: GCA_019149425.1. NCBI lineage: Eukaryota > Viridiplantae > Streptophyta > Magnoliopsida > Myrtales > Myrtaceae > Psidium > Psidium friedrichsthalianum. The sequence goes on along the minus strand of JAGVVM010000845.1, from coordinate 2,864 downwards.
TTACGAAGCACACTACTCGCACCAAAAAAATTGGAAGGAAAAAAGAAAGAAGAAAAAAGAAAAAAAGAAAATAAAGAAAGGAAAGAAGAAAGAAATTGGGTGAAAGTTATAAATACTAGCTTATTGGAAAATGGAAAAAAATAGGTGGTGTGTAAATTTCCTTATGCAGGCTAGAGAGATATAGGATATTTCAACACACAAAACTAATAATTTGTAAACATTTTAAAGAAGTTGGTAAAAACCTCTCATATCGATTAAATAATCAACCACAATGGTAAAAACTTTAATTTATAAGTGGAGAGAGTAATTTGACCTACAACACTCGCCCACACAATTTTTGGAAACTTGGTAGCAAAAAAAAGAATAAAATAAAGAAAGGTGAACCTGGAAATAAACAGGGGGGAAGGGAAGGAAGGGGTGAGAGGTAACTGAGGGGAAGGCTAGGGCGCGGGTGTGGGGGAGTAGCAGTAGCAGGTCGCAGCGGTATGGTTTAGGGGGCGGGGGGGTAGCAGGTTTAGCAGGGTATAACTTCCATTAACAAATTACAGCATACGAATTTTTTCCCCATATTTTCCAGGGTTACTGATGGGGGGACGCCCGTAAGGATTTCGTCTAAAATATTATTTTTAGATTTTTAATTATATTTAGACATTGTTTATTAGACTCGTCCGAAAACCCACCAGAACCTTATAGCTTCACAGTGAAAAGACAAAAAAAAAATCAAAAAGTTTTGGAGTTAAAAAAAAAAAAAGTAAAATAGCAAAAAAAAAAAATAAAAAAATAAAAAAATTCCAAAAGTTTTTGCATTGGATGGTGTGGGAATATTTTTTTATTTTGGTATTTCTAAATGTTTTTGTATTTTTATTTTAAAAGATTTTTTGGTAAACTTCCTTAATTTTTGCGGCGTGTGATTCGTATTTTTTTTTTTACATGAAATAGTTTTTTGGCATTACATAAGAGACAACCGGCGTATTACTTTTTCATTTTTGTGCGTATTATGGTGTTCGAAGCTTTAATTTAATACTTTATTAAAATTTCTTTCTTTTTATTTTGTATAAAGGAGTTGAACTTATTTTAAACTATTTTTTTATTTTAAATTAATCATTTGACTTTGTTTAAGTAGGTTTTCTTTTATTTTTTTTTTAATAATTTTTTTTGAATTTTTTTTTTTTTTAATTTTTAAGATAAACTGATTGGTTTTTATTTTAAAATAATATTATTTGATTTCACTTTTATTATAAATTATAAATATTTTTTATAATTTATAATAATATTGTCTTTAACAATATTTTAAGATCATGTCCCCTCACGACCACCTTGTTTACTTGGAAGATTATGATTAGGGAGATCATCACCCTCCCATTGTCTACAATCAAATTGTGTTATCTTCGACTTAATAAGATTACGTGGCCAGTTCCAACGAGACATTACTCCACAGAGTAAGCCACAGAACCATTAGATCATTGTTTGATGTCAATTGTAGATTCCCTTCACCCTGAACGATTATGATTATTAAATAATACATAGGCATCCCTACTATCCAAAATTCAGTCCAAATTCAATTTCCATCTAAAAAAATATTGTTGCACTATTCCTGGCACCTCACGAAACATTCAACCCCTCTCCTTAGCATCGAGAGAAAACGGCACGTGAAATGGTAACAATTAACATTTTCACATTTTATGTGCACTATAAATGCTCGTAGTGTTGGGCAAACCCACTTTATTTCCGTTTTTTTTTTTCATTATGGTTTTCATTGCAGGGTGCGTGGGTGGGCCTCCCCCTTGGTATTGGAAACGTTGAAATAAACTTACTTTCGTTTTAATATTTTCACCCTGCCACCAGCATTTGTTTGGTGGGACCCGGGGTTAGTCCTGTTGGGGGTTAGACATGAGTTTTATTTTTGACACTTTTGTATCCACTCTTTGTGATTATCCGTGCGATTGGTGCTGATTTGTATCTTTTTTTTATACTCCATCCATACCTGTATTTTGGTTATACAAATTCCATATTGTAACCGGTGTACGAAGGATGGTTTAAAACTCTCTTTTTTGTTTTTCTCAGAGTTTTTCTCTGTCCTTTTTTCTCTTCACTTCTTTCCCCAAAATTGCTTTGATTTATCATTATATTGTGGAGACCTCCAATTACGATTCCTCTCCTCTCCCTTTTTAATTATGGATTTTGAAGGGAGGAATGGAGTAGAAAATTATAAGAATTATGGGAGGAAATAGGTTTGGATGATTTTGAAGCCTTCACAGGAGTCCCCCTGTTCCCTTTGTGATTATTATGCGGGGCAATATTTTTATTCTTTAAATTTCTTTTTTTTTTTTAAAATTTTTAAGATTACTTCTCTCTTCGGCACACGTTTGTGTGTTCTACCACTCTGTACAGTCTACCTAAGGGGGTCTAACTTCCTTTGATTTTTTTTAACCTCTTCAATTTTCACTTCCCGCTGCATTAGATCTCCAAAATCATAGCTCTTCCAAACCTTCCCATTTGGGAGTGAGTTGTATACAAAGAAGAATTAAGAAATCTCATGAGTCATTTGGAGATTTGAGCTCACTCTTTTGATTGATACTAACCTCCCTGTTTAACAACTGGACAGAGGCCGAAGTGTAAGTTAGGAAGGGGAAGAGAGAATGAATAGCGCGGGGGGGCGGGAATACGGGGAGAGTGGGGGGGAGGGGATGGGGATGTGAGGGTGGGGGGTAGGGCAAAAGCGCACCACCACGTACAGAAACCAAAGGGAGTGCTGATCCGGGTAAGCAGCGCGGGGGGGGAGGGAGAGAGGGAAGGAGAGGAGAGGGACCGGCATGAGGAAGACCGGTGGGATGAATGGGCAGCCGCGGCGATCGGTGGGAAGC
>JAGVVM010000844.1:0-46896 GCA_019149425.1 Psidium friedrichsthalianum | reverse complement strand
TGATTTTCTTAGACCTGCAACCTAACTTTAGCTAATTCAATAGTTTCTGGGTTCCTTTTTTTTTTTATCATTTGTTTGAAGTCATATTGCTAATTCTTTTTTATATATAATTATGTATATTTGAACGGTCCTGTCCTGGCTGTCGTCCCGTGCCCATACACGGGACCACAGTCCGGACCTCCCAGTCACCGTGGTGTCACATTTATTGGGAGCGACGTGGACGCAACCGCTCCCCTGAGGACCGAACCAACCCGCCGGTCCGAGTCCGTTTTTGCCACAGACCCCTAACTAGAAGCTTTGTCTGATTAGTTGCGCCGACTACATCTACCCCTCTACTGCACGCACGTGGTTCACTTCACCCGGTACTTGACATAATACATTTCATTGGTGCCTGCTCTTGCTAGATATTTCATTTGACTAGCCTGCTTCATCATATAAAGAAAATACAGCAAAATAAAGGTGCTGGTGTTTCCGCTTAATTAATACAAAATCCACTATATTAACATATAAGAGCAGACTTATATAAAAAAAAATAGTCGTCATAATCTATTATAACTATTCGAACCCGTATTTAGTTTCTAAAGGCTTTTGCATTATGTGTTCCATTCAATCCATTCGACTAATTTTGATCAGAAACGTTCGATAAGGTCGCGATTGTCTCGTGGTGCGCTCGAGCCCTGGCATACAATAAAATTTTTAGTGAATTGTCTATACATCTTTCCTCGCTGTTTTGTATTTGTTCTTTTCTTTTTCAGCCTCTTTTTTTCTCTCTTTCTCGCTTGTTTTTTCCCCCTAGTCTTTCTTCCTTTAGAGCCTTCATTTCTGAGGGCGACCAGGCGGATGGCCGTGCGAGGTATAACAATAACTTTTATGAAATGTTTTCACTTAAATGTAGCACTTAGATGCTTGATCTGGGATATCATTGAGAATAGGCATCCGTGTTATCGGAAAAGATTTCATGCTATCAGAAATTTTAATACTGGGGATGTACATCCAGTCCACTTTGATATCTATTGACCAAACTTGTGCATATTGTGTTCCGCTATTATCTGATTCTTTGGGTATTTCCTCGGTATACCGTCCATGCTCCTTCGATGCCCGATATGCGTCGCCAGTTTTCATCACTTTGACTTTGTACTTCTAAACAACCAAGATGATGGTGTGCGTGCGCCAGCGCCACCTGAGACTTGTCCCATAACTAATCTTCCGGAACTCCTTTCGTATGCCCAGTTCCAATAAATTACTTTTCGACCTGGCCCCCCACCCCCGCCCCATGAAAAAAAAAGGTGCCGAAATTCTCCCATTTCTCAATTCGTAACTGGTCGTTATGTTTTTGTGGCTTGCTCTGAAACTGCTCGGTTCAAGGCCCGGCATTTTCAGATCCCCCGTCTACCTAATTAAACTCCTCACTAATTTTCTCTTCTCGCAACTTCGTTAACAGAATATAGACCCCCAAAAGCAAAAAAGCGTCCCTCGGGCGCCCAAGCAGACGTATAACGATACACATCGGGTCACCATGAGAGCATCTTCGTGCAAACTCAATGGTTCGCAAGCTTATTCGGCCAGACCAAGATTCCTCTGTTTGCTGATTCATTGGGCCCCTGCCCCGTGTTGACACTTGTAGGTAATTCGCCTACCCGACCGACGAACTTCCGTCCCCCAGTTAATCACGCACGGCGTACGCTCTGCTTTCATCCTCCCGCCTATTTTTAATCTTTCAGTACCACCTTCGAAGTGACCTTCTGACTATGCATTCCCAAATTGTCGACAGCTATGTTATGTACTCCACCTCACCTTCTCACCAACCTTTATTTGAGGGTTAGTGCCAACATTCCAAGTTGTCGACGGAACCACACATTGGTATCGGTACGTCCCTGTGCCGTTGGAGTGCCCTTCTGCCCGAAATAAGTATGATCTAAGTGCCAATTTGTGCTCAAGACCCCATTTTGCTGATTGATTTCTTATATGCGAATTCAATACTTCACCATTATTATAAGGAAATAAGACTACTAAATATTCGAGTGGAGTAGGGGAAATTCATATCTGCTTGTTTTTCTTTTTTTCTTTTTTCATTTCTTTATCCCGGTAGCCACAAGAGAGAACTTGCAAAACAAAATAAGAAGGTAGAATTGAAATGGGTATAGAAGGATCCTCAAGAAAATCCAACTCCTCCCTATATTGCTGGCAGTTAATAGAAGGTGCTACCTAGCTCCATTCATGAAGCCAAATTTTCATACATAGGAAAACCATCTCTCGACATACTCATCTACAGAGTATTTATTCGAGTCGAGTTATACGTGCTTATAACAGAGATAAGATTGATTTACCATAAGACGTGTTTCTGGAAGAGGCTCCGCGAATCGTGGTTCTAATGGACATCTATCCTGAGTGGAGGGGGGAGTGGGGGAGGCGAGTTGTTTTCGATGCCACGTACGGAGTTCGATGCGCGTTTTTCCATCGTCAGGAGCCGTGATTTGTGGTATCCCATCTGTACGTGTTTTGGGCCCTTTCCGCGATACGTCGGGGTCTTGTGAACATGCATAGAGATCGAGGGATTCATTGCTTATGACGCCCCGGATTTCCTCCAGCATTCCACCACCGGCGAGGAAGGAAAAGTAGCTTCCATGCAGGAAAACGCCGTCCAGCATCCTGATCGTCATCGTCTATAGACAGCACGCAATGCCAATTATATGGTACGGGAGTGCCCACCGGGGCTGGTTTTCTGCAGCTTCAGGTACTTGTAGACTATCCGGATGACCACTCCCCTCGCTCCGCCGTCCACCTATCGACCTTGGCTTCCGGCCGTCCCCGTCGTCGTCCTTGCAGCGGGACTCGGAACGGCGAGTCCGTGATCCCAGCTGCCGCACCGCGAGGCTACTTCCCTAACCCCGCAGCAGCATGGCGAACGCCTCCACTACGTCGGCCTCTTTTCAGCATCTGCGGACCACCTTACTGTATGCGGTGCGCTGTCGCTCCCGCGTCGTTTGTAGCGCTCGGGGGTATGGCGGCGCGTGGCGTCGGCCAGTCTGTTGCGCGTCGGTGGTGCTTGCCGCGCTTGCGGAAGTGTAGCAGAGTTGCTCTGGCGGGGTGTTTGCTGCAGCCGACTCGTACTCACGGTCTCGAAGGTAGCGAGAGATGCAGGCGAGACGTCCTCGTCGGAGGCGGCATGTTACTGGGTGAGTAAGTGATTGGGCATGAGGTTGCCTTGGCCAATTGCCCGCTCGACTTGCCGCGCTTGAGCCATTGACTTGGAGGTCCACCAATCGCTTGCTCTTGGATAACAATCCCTTCCTCATCATGAACGCCACCGCGCCCGTACATACTCTCCACACACTCTCATTCCGCCACTCTCCGCTTCCTCGCTCCGATCTCCATTATTTTGTGTGGATGTGTCAGAAGAAGATGTGAGCGATAGAGAGGAGAGGTGTTTTATTTGTCTTTTTGTTGTTGTTTGGTTTTATTCGTGTTGGTTGAGGAAAGGTAGATAGGGTGGAGAGAGCTATTTAAGTGGTGAGGCAATGTGAGGACTACTTGCAGCATGTTTTTTGATATGAGCATTGTGATAACGTCTCTCATAAGACATTAATGCTTGGTCGAACGACTCACAACGTTGCGCGTATGTCTTCACTCTAACGAGCAAGAGACAATCCTTCGTCGTTGTGTCCCTGGATTTCGTGCCCATTTTTATTTTTATTTTTTTTTTTTTGTCAGGATTGGACATTTAGTGTGAATGATGCCCTGAAAACATAGCGTTCTACGTTCAATTTTTTTATTCTTGATTTTTTTTTTTCATAGTTCAAATTTGGATGAGCAAATTGGACGAATTCGGAATTGGGGATCTGAGGGTCCGATTTCCTGATTGCTCGAAGTGTAGGGCGTCCGATGTGTGATTCTTAATATTGAACTTAGTGAGTAGAGGGCTGCATTGGACTTTTCCCCATATTCTACTGGCTCAAGACCAGACTACAGGGATCGCCCCAAATCAGATCGACCCGGATTTTTTTCTTTATTCCTTAAAAGTAATCCTCTATTTGTGCTTCGTTCACTTCCCCGCCGCTATCCTGCGCACTCTCTGACTTTTCTTACGCCCCAATCACTTAGATCTCTCTCGCCTCTCCTCCTGCTCGTCATGTGTTTCATTTTGGCAGTAGCTACTGTTTGAGCCCTGTTATAATTCGCAACCACAGAGCCTGATCGAACATCCTCTTACGGTAAGCTTCTGCGATTCCGTTGTAGAAGACAATCATTCGGCACATTTTCCCTTTAGTTATCCAACACATGAAGAATTAATGTATCTGTGGAAATTATTTACCGACCCGTAGATTCCCTTCAAGATCTATCAATGAACACGACAGCGCAACTCTTCAAAAACGGTGGCACCACTCATACAAGCTTGCGGCGCATTCTCTCACCACATCTTTCATTATCTGCTGGTCCCAGCAGCGTTGCCTGCCCTCCGTTCGCCCGTGTCTGTTTGGCCCCTTAAATATGCCACCGCACTCCTCGGGAGCTCTCGAGCTCTGCATTTCGTCTGCGCATTACTAGAGTTTGAAAACCGCAACAGTCTTCCGCTCCATGTCATTGGAAGCTTTAGCTGTGGATACAGATTATGCTCCCTTCTCTATTTTTGGCGCTTGGTGTTTGCGATCAAATGGAACGCTGCTTCGCGGAACGGATCAGCTCGGGGAACCGACCGGGTCGGTGATCCGGAAACCAGTCACCTCCTATCAACATGCGAGCGGCAACTGTGGTAAGGCGCAGGCTCTGACAAACTATGCCTGCCTACGAACCTATTAAGCCTATCATTCTATCTTATTGAAGGTATATCTGATTCAGGTAATTTGCACCCTAATTTCTCTAAGAATTTTAAAATAAGCAAGCATCAGATACTTAAGCTGGAAGTTTTCGCGGGGGGACGCCCAATCTGCTGCAGCAGGGACCTCGGGCATCATCTATAAACCATCGGTGCACATAATACTCTACTCTTTTGGTGCGTTAGTCAAATGAAGTTGGTGCAGCAAAGTGATATTACGGATATCTTTTGTATTTTGCATGGATTAGTTCGTAAAGATTAGGAAGTTCAACAACAGGCAAAGGGTATCTTTCCACTTATTCAATTTATACTAGTTACTTCGTGTCGCTAGTGACTTCTATAAGTTTGTTGACCACACATCAAATCAAAGCTTTCTTTTTGGTTGTGATCTTTCTTATTGTGAACGCAAAATTTAGAATTATACGACATTAATTCTTCGATGCGATAAAATCAAGTGTCTAAAACTGGAAACAAAAAATATCTCGATTAACGGTAATTCTTTTATGCACATGACATAACCGTCGTGTGTCAACATACTTGCATAATTGCTGCGGTTGTGAGAATACAGCTTTGGTAGGATTATATTACATGTACTTTAACTCCTTCAATGAATCTACATTATTTTTGACTTAAGAAGAATGTGTTCATGATTGGCATAGTTGCACAACTATTTATTTTCTCAAGCTGCAATTGCTGCATAGAATCCACTGCACATGTCAATTTGCGATTCGATCTGTTGCGAGGACCCATACAAGAGTAAACCATCCCATCAAACGCAACATGGTACTGATTGGTTGACAGCGTAATTGATAGCTTAGTTGTCTTACTCCTCTCTCTGCTCTGAGTCTTCACTTGCTCCACTTTCTTAAGATGCTTGATAAACCTATCTAAAATTAGGTCGGAGATTGGCGACCTTATGATACGTGTGCAATAGTATAAGGATATCCAATATGATGTCTTGAGATATACGTCTCTTTTCACAAAAGCAACGTTCGACCGATCATGCCTACCGCTACATGAGCTAGGATTTAGGACGTGACTAGGAGCACGCGGGTGGTTGCTACCCGTGTATTGTAGGTTTCGAGCTATCGGTGGCAGCGCGCGAATAATCGGGTTCCAGTAGGTCTTAATGGAAAAACGAATCGGTGGATTCTTCAGGTGTCTTCGAATAGTGGTATCAGCGAGCATTTGTGAATGTATTTGATGCAGGTGAATTATTATTAATTATTTATTGATTCTTTTAATTATTATTGTGGAGAATAGTGGAACGTTCCACTTTGAAGGCACTTTATTGATACTAAGTGGCACGGACTGATTTAATGACCGCCGATTTGTCTCTACTACGTCACTAATGTCAAAACCCATCAAATCGCCGTGCTGAAGAGGAATGGTTAACAGTGCAATTTGATTGGTGCGGCATACCGAAGAGTGGAATTTGGTTCCAATGCAAGTAAGCCATCACACTTTGAGTAACTTTGATCTCGACACGAGCTTGATAGTTAGCTAGGGCCCCGTTGGTTTTGACCTAGGAAAGGTAATTTTTTTTGCAATCTCCCTTTATCTCGCGGAATTATATTCGTCACTTATGAAAATAAGTCAACGAAAAATTTATGCTTAAATTTAGGAGAATGATTTTTGCTTTAGAAAATCGAAATCATCTTACAAATACGACTAGGTATAGATGTTTGAACTTGAAATGCTACGCTTAGGCATGGAAACCCCAACATTGTTCCAAGTCACTAGTGTTCAGGATCAGATCTCCGGCATCCAAGTTTGAAACTGGATGCCCATGCTCAATGCCCTAGCACCCAAGCCTGAGTCCACAAAGGCCGTGTCGGATACATCAAAGCTAGGCCTAGTACCCCCAGTGCCCTCGGGAGTCATCAAGGAGGCGCCAGGACCTAGCTGCCAGTGCCTGATCCCCGACACTCGAGTCAAGGTCCATCAATGTTGAACTCTCTAGTTCCCCTACTTGGTTCCCTGGCTATACATGCGTAAGTTATTAGCGCTCAAGTAATGTATGTATTTTTAGAAAAATTAAATCAAATTTTCCATATCAACATTAAAAAATATATTTTTCAGTTCATTTTCAAGGTTCATCCACATAGAGAAAAATATTATCATTATCCTAGAAAGTGACTTCCTGAAAAATATTTTCTATAAATGTCACATTTTTTACGAAACATACAAAGCCAATTTCCATAAAATTTGTCAAAGCGAGAAATTCATAAAGATTGCAATTTTCTTGTGTATTTTAGATGGTTTTTGGATTTCCAACATTGAAATAAGTGACTCCATAAATGTTAAATGTAAGTTAAAAAATGCAAGTCCCTGCAAACCCTAATATAGGCGTCATTTTCCTCTCCAATCGAACTTTAAGGTTGGTGGTGCGGATGTGTTACACAAACAAAATGTTAACGTTAATCGAATGATCGAGCTGAAATGATAAGATTTTCTCTCACACTTATAAATCGATCACTAGTTCCTTCCACAATCAATATGGGACAACCTAATATCTCGCAAACCCTAATATCGTCATTTTCCTCTCCAATCGAACTTTATGCGGATGTGTTACACCATGGTTAAGATCGAGAATGAAATTCTCCACACTAAATCGATTACTAGCTCCTCCACATCAATATGGGACAACCCTAATAATCTCATCCTAGGGCAGAGACAATTCTCCCTACATCGAGCCCTAGGGCGAAGCACAATAATCTGTATCGCTTTGCTGGCAATCTCAGTTATAATACCGGTGTTAGGTGATCTTGAGCCTTTCTCGTCTCACAAATTAAGTCAAAAGATGAGACTTTTCTTGATACTTATAAATCGATCCCTAACCCCTTTCATAATCAATGTGGGATAACTCTAACACATCCATGAACAAGTCACCTAAAGGTGTCAACCGAAGATCGTGATCTGCCCTAACGAGTTCGACTCACGTCGCGAGATCAAGATGAACTCCCGTCGACGACAACCCTTGCGCTCACCCGCAGCACAAGTGCTGCTCTCCTCTCGCAGTAGATGGCCACGATGAATCGATGCCAGCCATTTGCCCAGATGGTTGCATATAAACTCAACTACCTCGCCACAACACGTGGCCGGTAATCAGAAGATCAAAAGGTCAAAAGTGAACGCGTGGCTGCACCGGCATGCCTATGTGTGCAACGCCGGTTTGCTTAAGTTAAAAACTCGCCTGTGCCCCCGTGATCTTCTGTCGTCTGGCCGCCGCCGTAGCCGGCACAACTGTCTAGATCCCTATAAAAGTTAAGCTTAAGGCACACGATTTTCATTAGTTAACTCAAATATCAATTATATCACGTTGACGTTGTCTGAAAGACATATGAATGATCGGAATGCGAGTCATCGAAGGCATGGCAAAACTTAGGGGAGGGAGCTTGAGGTCAACCTCAAGGCCCGTCACTGCGGATGCAACCTTTTCAATTTGGTATTATCCATGATGGGTTTCAAACATATTTGATTATGTAATAATTTTTAAGTAATTGTAAAACTAATGGTCTATTTTGAAGAAAAAATAATTAATAAAAAATTATTTTGAGATAAATTATTTTAAGAATTTATGACTCACAATATATTTTTATTCTTGCAGTCACCCAAAAACTGTTATACTAATAAAATTTAATTTGGAATTACCTTTTTGAGTACACTTGATTATGACAGATTTGCTTGGCAACTCATCTATTGTTTGTTCTAGAAATTTCACGGAGCTAAAATCTCGAGATTTTGACAATAAAAAGATTTTCCCAGGTGTTCATTAGGAGAAGAGGAAGTTTTGGCTCGATACGCCACGTGTCACTTTTTAAGGACATGGCAGATCACCATTCTCTGCATAAGAAAGAAAGGGAATGAGGATGCCACAATAAAAGGAAATACTGAAAATCTAAGCTACCAACTTTCACAAAGCAAGCTCACAAATGATTTCAATCCCTCTGCCTCTCCAAGAGCTTTCTTCTTCAACTCATTATTAATTGAAAAATGACGGGTCCATGACTCTCTCTATACTATTTTTCTCCAAATAATTCCATAGCTAACCAACAAAATTAAAAAATAGAAAATAAAAATAAGGGGAAAGAAGAAATGAAAATAAGAAAAAAGTTGTTAAATTGCTTGTAGAAGCCACCTTAAGGAACTCATCTTGAGGGGTCGATGATCCACCATTTCCCTTAGCTTCCCTCTTTTCCAATACTTTTGATTTCCTCTCTCTCTCTCTCTCTTCTTTCAGTGGCCACGGCTGCTTTTGGGGAGCATGATTGATGATGAATCTTTCTTGTTTTCTCCTCATTTTGGTGGGTCGACGGCTTTGTACTAAGCTAAGTGAAAGGAGGATCCAATGTCATGGAGCCCTCCCCGCCGTGCCACCTGTCATGGGACTATTGGCCAATGAATTGGGCTCATGTTCATATATAGTAAGCTCTACTCGAGATATAGGATAGGCTCGATTGATGGATTGTGCTTTGAGAAAAAGCAAATTAAAAATGTAAAGATAAATTCGTATTAGTTTCTCGATCTTATTCCAAACATTTACGTGATTGATAATCCGTATTCTTAGGTGAGACTTAAGTAATTGGCATATTATTTCCTTTACCCCTAAGTTTCTCCAGCACATTCTCTTTTGGTTCATTTTACGTTCTTCTTTTGCTCTCTTTTCCATTGTACTACATGCGTTGAAAAGCTATATAGTTCAATTGAATTGAAGGTTGTTTTCCTTCCTAAGGAAGGAAAATATAAAACAAAAATCAACAGAAGGAGAATCAGTGTCATATTGAGTGGCATGAGGTTAAGATTACACTAGTCGAGCTGATTCAATTGATAGATTCCCTTGTCTAGGGTTTCCTTACTAAAGCTGTCCGACACAAGAAAAGTAGACCCATCATTATTGGCAGGGGCACCACCCATGTTTTTTGCTTCTTTTAATGAAAAAACGTGTGTAAGAAGAGGTTTGCTTTCTGGTGTTTACTTTAACATGTGTGAGTGTGTGGGTGTGAGACTTTGTTGGACGGAATCCATTGGACTATATGCATGGTAGACCCAGCGAGGGATGCTTTAGGATTTATGTAGGAACAAAAAGGGTGAGGAAAATAGAAACAACCACTAAAGATATAAGAAGTGATTCAAAAAATATTCAGATTATTATTAGGCATTCAAGTAAGATATATCTTCTCAAGTATACAACATGCAGTTTATCGTATTATTTCATATATCTATTTGGGAATCGGTCAATATATCTTGAGCATTATTCAAAAAGAAATCACCGACACTACTCCTTATCAAATTATGTCTCTATGCAATAGTTTAAAATTTCAAGAACAGTCGATAATGGTCCAACTAAGTTGTTTAAACCACGTAAAATCGATCACTCAGTGCGTCAATCACGTTCAGTTAGAAGTTAGTTATTGTTTTTTTTTATATATCAAAGGTGTCCGGGCCAGCGTCTGTACGGATCGCACACCTCGACTAATCCTCCGGGAGGACTAGCGCAGCATCCCACCGCCACAACCCTCCGCTTAAATCACCGGCACCCAGCGAGGTTCGAACCCAGGACCTCTCGTGAAAGGACCAAAGCGCAAACTAGCTGAGCCACCGATGGGTGGGTAGAAGTTAGTTATTGTTATGGACTTGATTGATGAAAAAAAAGCTAATTACTTTGTTTAGCGAAAACTAACCCAAGACACTTTCTGGTAGCCCTTCGCTATTAAGAAAGACATTAATAATGTTTTTTTTTCCGATTTTCCCCTAACTGTACGATCAATCATGAGGGAGAAGAAGACAGTGGCCCCCACAGGGAAAGTTGGGAGGGGATGAAGTCAAAGGCCACTGTAGATTTCGTTGTCACGCCAGATGTGCTTGCTTTGAAAAGTTAATCGACGAGGTAAACCAGTGGTCCAATTTTTTTTTTTTCCAAGAGCAATGGGCATTTACTTTGTAATATCAGGTATATTTACTCCGATTTATGATAAATGTACTTAATCATATAGCAGAGTGTGAATAAGGCATTTGACAAGTAAGTTGTCTTAGACGTCCGTTCGCAATTTTTCTTATCTTTTCTTTAAGGGTGGAGCTATTTTTACAGATTCTTATCAAATAAAACATGCCTTTTTAAGAGAACTGGTCCAGTGGTTCTCGATCACTAAATTTGGTTCGATATTACCCTTTTAGTTAACACAGAAGTTATTTTTAATTTGGCTTGTAGAATATCTATTTTAGGGAACGGTCAGCTCCAGGAATTATTATATGGGACAAGCCTACGAGAATTATTTGAGTATCAATTGCAAGATAGATCTATAGCTGCAGAAAACTGTATATTCAGCTTCATTTTTAGAAAATTTTCCGCTGATTTTTAAGAGATTCTCATTCAAATTAAAATGGAAATGTTCAAGAGTTCCCTTAAATATTTGTATATGCAGCTCGGGTACACATTACCATGGGGAAAAGTATAAAAAAAAATCCTAAACCTATTACATTGATGCCAATTTAGTCGTAAACCTTTTATTAGTGCCAATGCAATCCTAAACCTTTTGCATTAATGTCAATTCAGTCCTAAAACTTTTATTGATATCAATTCAGTCCTAAACTTTTTGCATTTGTATCAATTGAATCATAAACTTTTTGTATATGTATTAATTAAATCAATCCAATTAATTTTATCTGAAAATCATTGAAGTGAATGTATGTTGTCCTACATGACACGACTGGCGCTAATGTGGATATTTTTAATATTATTTTAACAATTTTCAAATATTTTAAATAATTTTTTTGGTTTTTTTCTCTTTTTTTTTTCCTTGCACTTTCATTTTTTTTATTGGTGGCTGGCAAGGGTCTCCGGCACTAAGCGAGGGCGTCGTGGCCCTCATCGGGTTTGGGCAAGGGGCGTCATGGCTTTGCTCAACCCCAAGCGAGGTCAACGGCCCCCATAAAAAAAAGAAATGCAAGAAAAAAGAAGAAAAAATCAAAAAAATTATTAAAATAATATCAAATAATATAAAAATATTTAAAAATATATATCCACGTCAACGCCAACCGTGCTATGTAGGACCATTAACGTCCACGCCAGCGATTTTTAGTCAAAATTAGTCGGGTTAACTCAATTGGTAAGAATGCAAAATCAGTTGGTATCAATGCAAAAGCTTTAAAACTGAATTGACACCGATAAAAAGGTTTATGATTAAATTGACACCAATATAAAAGCTTTGCATTTTCTAATTTTGAAGTCCACTACTTGATCCACTAGCAAAAAGAAAAATAAGTATTATCGTTAGTTTCTATACCCCTGACAAGTAGAATTGGTATTTCATTGAGTTTTGAAGTTACCATCAGACAGGCTTCAATGTTTACGCAAGATCATTTCAACTCGGGAGCTTCTCATCGTTATCACGACTCAATCGAAAGCGACCCCGACAGCAGCGAAGATCCAATGCATCACTTCTCATAATCTCGTGAACATCGATCATTCGGTTAGCTTGCCGAAATAATTTCTCAGGAAATGGACCATCAAACAATCAATGTAGATTGATATTTTGTGCCGATCATTGAGTCTTGAGATTTGCAGGCCACTAGAAACTAGAGGGAGGAAACCCTACACTTCGGATTGACCAAAAGAAAGTGAAATTTGAATAAGTGGTAGGCTAGGCGAGGGTATGAAAAGGCTTAATATCGATAGCTACTTGATGGGGCAGCTTGCAAAGCTTGAAAAAGACTGACGAAGGCACCAATATCACTTGATCAATAGAGCGTCCATCGCTTGCAAGGCTGTGAAGTGGCAGAAACCCACTACGACGAGCCACCAGTTCGATCTTCTCAACCACCTTGAGGATCTTTCTTCGTGTCATTAAAGGAATTATTAATCCCTTTTTCTACTCTTTTTTTTTTTTGGGCAAATTTTGGGTTTGGAATTCATTGGTGGTCCGACCACAGAAAAGAGACGTACTCACGGACCTGTTCATTTCAAGTCATTTTCCTTGTCTCTGGAAGTCTAAAACTCCAACCTAATAATCTCGGATCGACCCCATCTTTCCTCTTGCTGTTATGTTGTGGTTTCAATTGATGCAATTCGTGCAAGCAATCAAGATGTTTGGTGGTTCGAGAAACGAATCCGCATCCATATTTCATGTGCACAATATGAATTCTTCTCACGTCAAGAAAGTACAATCAAGACTTCGTCTTTACGGGAAAAAACATATATCGAACGATAAACCAGGTCAACGCAAATACTTGCCCCCAAACATATACCACTAGCTAGCGGTCGATGGTGGCGAGAATTGACGGAGGTGCCTCTTGATTTTGTAAAAGGATTGAGGCTTAGAATGAGCAGTAAAAATGGCTAAAAAAGGGTTAAAAGAAGATGAATGTAGCATCTGTTACATTGTAACGTGGTACAAGATGTGCATACATGCGAGTCAGCCTTACCTTGTTTGGCCAACTCACAGTAACCTACAAAACTGAGGTCATGGAAGCTGCCCACCAGAAGGGGCACTCTTTGTTGATTGCATCGAGGATTAATTGATTATTTTCGCCCTCCCTTGAAAGCGCAAGCAGGCTACTATCAAGGCCAAGCAATCAAAGCCGGATAATGTACATCATGCTCTCTTCTGAACTTTCCAGCTTTACTTAAAACTACAAGGAATCTCCTATTTCATCTGGGATATGCAACTTCTCTATCTCAGCCTGTCAAAGATTATAAAGATAAAGAGGGAGAAACAGAGCTGACGGTTAGCAGGAAGAGGCGATCGTGAAAGTTATCTCAGCTAAGGAGAAGCAAACGAAAAAGAGGCACATGCCTATCCTCACATAACAGCCAAGAATTGGAGATTTATACAGCTGCTTCAGCAGGCAACGAAATGGAGAAAAAGTCGATCACCTTAATGGTGGCAACATCAGTTGCTGAAGGTTTTAAGTCCAGAGCAAGGCCAAAATGTAGCATGGCCTGTGCATGCATGTTCCGCGACTTGTAAATCTTGCCCATCAGAGCATATACACTGCTTTCCCGAGGGGCATATTCTTTGAGCTCCTCAAGGACTACTAAGGCTTCATCAAGCATTTCCAGGCTCATAAGTATATTAGCCTTCTGATACATGGGAAGAGGGTTCTTTCTATCAGCTAAAATAGCTCTCTCCATCATCATCAAAGCTTCCTCACTTCTCTGTCGGATGAAGGAAATGAATATTCAGACAGCCGTAACTAGACAATAGTAATTCCTCTTCAATCCAATTAAGAAATGACTCAATGCAACTAGCAATCCAACCTTCAAGGCATGCAAAGCTACTCCAAGGTATGACATTATAACTGAAGAACATGGATTTATCTCAAAGGCCATGTGGAAGTGATGCTCCGAGAACTCAAACTTCTCTTGGCGAAGATAAACCATTCCGAGCCCATACCAGGCATTATAGTGTCTATCATCGACTCTAAGAGCAGTCTGATAACTTCTAATCCCGCTTTCATAATCCTCCAAAGAAACATACCTGTAGATGCCATGCCAAGTAAACTTAAGACAACGTGATCAAAATCTGGAATTTAAGCAGCAATTTTTAGAAGATTTTATCCTTCATATTTAACAGATGATAAGTAAAGGGACAGGACAAGCGAACAACATACTCATGACCACAAAGAGTATGGGCATATGCAAATTTTGAATCCTGCTGCACCGCTCGCTGGAAATTCTTCAGAGCAGTTTCATGGTCCTTCTGCAAGCTATAGCAATTACCCATGGCACACCTGCATTTTATCGAACAAATGCATAAGTATAAGGAACAAAAGGTGCTTGTTATTGACAACTCACTCCAACCAGAAAACCAAAGAGGACTTAAAGCATTATCCCATACAAGGCATAGGTTTAGCTTACACTGTACTTGACAATTGATCAACAGAGTGAATATTAACCAGTTACAGCAACCAGCAGATCTATCTAAGTAGTCCAGTTACAGATGCTCAAGGAGAAGATTAGGTTCTGGACTAATTATTAGTTAGGACGAAGGTACCATGATTGAGGAGCAAGACGGTCTGTTGCGATCAGCTCTTGAGCTAGGTAACTTAACTTCATATCTTCCTTTAAATGCTGCAAAGAATGGAGAAACAAAATTAGCAAAAGGATAAGAAAGCTCAGAGAGGTAAACAGCTCAATTACTGGCATTTTAAGAAATGGAGAGTCAAACATAGAAACCAGACTACTGTTACTTGAACTTGCAAAGCTGGGAGACAGATTTATATCTCCATCTGACAATAGACGAGAGCATCTGAACAATGGAGATCTTACATAAAGAACAGTCGAGTAAATATCCATTCCTTCTAAACTATAGGGAGATGCGCGACGAGCAAGATTAAAGGCTTGAGCAGCTTCCATATAATCGACCAATTCAAAGTACGCCTTGCCAACCTGTGATTTTGCCATGCTCATTCACGTAAGGTATTGTTACTGCACGTACACTAGCATTGCCTAATAAAATAGACAAATGTATCATGAATTTTTCTGCTTCTTTCAACAAAAGAAACTTCCATCTTCTTTTCAAAACCACTGAGCCAATATGCTCAAAGGGAAAGAGATTATAACATCTCATGAACTAGAATTTTCAGCAACGTTACCTGCGAAAGCACCCAGCCTGTATTGTAATGCCTGTGTGGAAGTCTAGAGTAAATATCTAGTGCATCCTGTGCAAAGGAAAACGTAATCAGAACAAGCAACATCGTAAAGAAGACGATAACACAATCTTTTGCTATTACAAAGGAATTCAGAAGTACCTGACATCTGTACATGCAGGAAAGCCTATAGGCTTCCCCGAATAATCTTAGCAGACCTAATACTTCCGCCGTGCCAGTTAAAACCTTTGCACTGGTCAGCACAGGCCCAGCAGCAGTATACTTGCTCCGTCTTGATCAAAGGTTCTATTGTCCCCCGAAGGAACAACAACAATTTGCCAATGTAGGATTGAAACGAGAATCATCAGTAACCTCATTCCGTACTCCTAGAGGACGTGAATAAAGACAGTTTCTAGTCATTGAGATCATTAGAACAGAACAAATGAGGACTGCCAGTAAAGTAAAAGCAGCACGATTTGAGGTTGCATGAACCCAGGACACATCTACTGTGGAATTGGCAAAACAACCCAAAGAGAAAGCTCTCTGCCAGATTGAAATAAGAGCAAGAACAGGAGAAAACTATACTTGTACACATTTTTGCAAATTTTGAGCAGAGAATGATATATTTCAATGCATCTTCCTTCATGCACAAAAACCACTTTAAAACAATAACACTGTACAAACACTCATTTTCAGCTACAGGTTTTGCGAATAAATGACTGCAACACCAATAGCCAAAAGGGAGATAACCGGTGCTCACCTCCATAACATCTCCAAGTTTGTCCAATATAAAATATAGCGTTTAATTCCCCATTAGTTTACTATGGTCTTCACAATATTAACAAAGCTAAGCAAACAACAAGTACTTCTACAAGTTTCCAACTCAAGGAAACGAGTTTTCAAATTATAATTGTCTAAGCATGTTGAGAGGCAACCATGGGATCATAGGGGCTAGATCATGTTCTGATTCTTAAGTGGGCATTTATTCATCCGTTTTTTTCACATTCAGGATGCTTCCATTAAGGGATTGGATCGTAATCCCACACTACTTCAAGCGTGACATCCAAATTTAACAACCACTATTCCATACTTCTTGACAACTTATTATGACAGTTTGAGAATATCTGTTCACAGCCCTTGTTAAGTTTCCGACTGATTCGCATAATACAAAATTTTAATACACATAACAACAGAAATTCAAACTGTTCTTGTTCAGATACCCTGCAAAACAAGGATCCAATAGGAGTAACACTGACTTATTTCGGTTCTAACGAATGCCAAGGCTGCACAGATGAGTATGCTTCATACTCACCAGGAAAACCTTCTAAATTCAAACCGTCTTTAGACCCATGAACATGTGGACCTTCCAAGATCATAGTCATTTACTTGATAAAACTCAAAGCAAAACCATGCCCATTCTCTTACCATCAGAGTGATAGAGCATGCCTTCTCTTATACAAATATGATGCAATAAGATTCTTCTAACTCATCAATCAAGTAAAATCAGAAAATCATTACTTGATCAGAAATGTCACCTTCATCATAGTTCTCACTGGCCCACGACTGTCCTTTTCGGATGGTCACAGCACGGAGTGCCGCAGAACTCGGTTTTGAACTTCCAAGATACTTAGAGGAGTTGCTAGCACCATTTCCAGCAACTGATGTTGCATTTGTAGTTGCATTTGTCGCTGCCTCTCCAGCAAGTCTTGTACTTCGTCGTAGACCAGAATCAGAAAATAACCTTCCTGATATCTGAAATAGACGTGAATTACGATAATAAATTTTAATTGATGGTGTTCGTTAGTCCGGCCAGCTATTTGACCTCAATATCGAGAGTGAAAGGGGCATGAATGCCCTGTAACAACATAAAACCATCAACTCGACTGTTTTATCAGCCTAATGAATTCATTCAAATAACTCAAGGCAAAATTGATACTAGAGAATAGACTAAAACGCACTACCATACACAATAAAATTAGTCTTTTAGATTACTTCGATGAAGAAAAGTGGTTGCTGAATAAGTGAGAACCCCCTTTGTCGGCCTACTTCTTTTCTTTTGTGAGTGGGAAATTCTCACCTATTTATTCTTCCAAGGACTCAGACAGCGGCTGACGCCCCCTCACATGCCTAGATTTTTCCTGTTAAGCGCAAGGAACTGGTCGTGTGTAGGCACTCAAGTTGATATAACATCTAACAACTGTTTGAACTTGGGTTATGACTCCTAGTTAAAAACTGACACTGCAATTTTCATATTGCCAGCGAATCTAAACCAGCCATTTAATTAGAAAGAACAAAAATCTATAAACCTTTCGCAATTTTCCTTCATCTACAAACTTTCTTCGAGGAGCTTGAATTGTTGAGTTTATGGTTGCCTTGGGGAGCTGTCAATGCCCACGTGTGCTCAAAGTTTGGTCCATTTGGCTGCAAAGTCCTACATGGTGGAGGTGGGGGTGCAGCACCTGACAACTGCAGAGATTTTAAAAAACAGAAACTCCAGATGTTCTCTAATTTAAAAAATATAGTTGTAAAAGCCAAAATTGGATGAGACATAGATACATAAGCTTACATTTATTCCAATAAGGCACTCAACATAAGCAAAGAAGATGCTGTTCCAGTCTTAAAAAAACGGAGAGAAACATGGTTAAGAATTTAGGCTTATAAGTCATCACATTCTTTCAACAGCTTCTAACAGAAGGGCATGCAATGCACCATAGCCTCTTGTTGGTCAAAGAGGGGATGGTGAAGCAAAGCAAGAATTGGAACATCATTAAGTTTAGAAAGTTTGAAAAAATTAATTTGACTTTCTATAGCGAAATGTACCCAACTTTTTTCCCAAGTAAAAAATGACTCCTGCATGTAGGGAAATAACTTCCATTGAGACAAAAAAAAAAAAACAACATAAAGAATCTAGACTTAAGGCAAGGACGACACAAGGAGGGTTTGTGGCCCCTATATGTGGAACAAAAATGGGAATCTCATAAATAACGCGGTACGGTGGGAGTAGGCTTCCTTTGCTCATTTAATTGCAAAAAACATCAGTTCTTTTCTTCCACCAAAATTGATATGAACAATGCGATATGATTAAGTCATAGTTAACACAATAAGTAACATGGCTGAACTAAAGTATCGATTAAATATATTATTTTCTAACAGAAAATATTAGCATTAGAGATATAATGTGAAAGTATCATATAGTTTGCATTGAAACACTAGAAAAAATTGATTTCCGTGTTCCTAATAGCAAGCGTATCATAAGACAGAACGTGAGTTCCACTCAAAATACAAACTTCTAGATGGTAACCCTAACTTGACATCGTAGGCATCAACTCGTAGACCAGTCAAACTTTGGAAGAGTTCACTTGGAGATTACAAATCAAACCAAATAGCCAACCAGAAAACTCAAATGAAATAAAACTAAAGTCAAATTGAGTTATTAGCTTGTCACTTGTTTTACCAGATGACTCATTCAGTTATGATTAGGGACGGCAATTAGTGCTGCATCTCATATTTGTATCAGTTATTTGTGTCATTTCATTCCCTTATTAAAAAGTATGAATTTCAGTTTCTCATTAACTTGCTTAAGACATGCCAATTCTTGTGCATTTCCAGTTGTTCATGTCACATTCACGTTTCTCTCAAAATATTTGTCTCATGTTAGACTCGTATTCTCTAGTCATTTCAAAAATTGCCACCCCTAGCCATGGCAGATAACAAAGAATATGGAAGTATTAATGTCCCCCATTCGGATCAAATTAAACAGTACCTTACCTGTGTAGCAACTGGGGAAGGAGTACTATACAGAGACAACTGAGACGATCCACCATTTAGAGGCTGACCAGAACCACGGGAAGATGCAGTAGTTCCATGGTGGCTTCCAGCGACATCTCTTGCATTATTGCCTAGCATTTGTTTCAGTTGCCTGGGCTCACATCATCCATTGACCTCCTGGTAGAATTTAAGTTCTGATCCTCACTTGACACATCTGAATTTTGAGGGGAAAACCCATTGGGCAAGTATTGCCTATGAATACAAACAGCAGCCGCCTCACCGAAAACTGTGGCCGCTTCTTCAGCAGAACCTAAAAAAAGTCATGGAAAGATGATGAATGAGACTCCTATGTGGAGGAAATCCTGTTCATGACCATCCAATGACAATTTAACATTCATGAAGCAGTGGGAAGACAATGTGGCGATATTTCTGTAAGATTCAAGTAGCTTTTATTAGATAAATGCCACTGTGGAAGAAACGCAATAACCCAAACTATATAGAAAAATACTTCAAGAAGCTCAATCCCACTTTAAGCGTCACAAATTACTCCAAAAAAAAAAAAAAATTAGGCACTTCTTTGCATAAACATTTCAATATGTGTTTAAATTGTAATATAATTAACACAGATTTTCAAATGTATGCTTGTCATTGCCATCATACTACAATTGCAGTGGGAAAAAAATGGAAAAAACCTCAGAAGCTGGAATAGTCAGAAAAAAGTTACTGCTCTGCGCACAGAACATTCCATATTTTATTCATTGGGCAGCACTCAGACAAAAAACATCAAACAAGTAAATTGACTGAAATATGCCCAATTATCATCACCGAATAGAGTCATACAAGAGAATAAGGATGTCTTTAATACACACCTAAGCACAGAGTTCCTCATATGCAGCCCACAATAATGGATCTGTGACAAAGCTTGCTTGAAGTGATGGATGGCACCTCTCTTTCTACCGGTATATCTATGAGAAAGCAAACAAAAAAAAGTACGGAACTTCATGTTTATGCAAAAACAGATTAACTAGCAAGAAAACCATATTCGTTCACGATACTTTAGTCAGGCAAAGATTATGCCTCGTCAAGACTTGTAAAGCCACAATAAAAATGTCATCCTGAACCGCTTCCATACTAAGAAGCATGGTTAACCTGGAAAAAGCAACAGATCTTACTGCCCTCTTTTTTTGGCCAAATACATTTTTACTGCCCTTGAAGGGAGAGTCATTCACAACTTTCAAGAATGAAGGAGACTGTGGTGAATTATTTATTGTTGCATGTAATTGAACCAGACTGATCTAGACTGTAGTTTTTTTTTCGATCTTTTAAGGGGGAGAAAGAGGAAGAATGGGTTTGCAACGTGAATTTTATTGGTGCTTGGAGAGGTGCCATTAAATTCTTCTGTCGGAAGGAAAGAGTTACTAAGATGACTCCTCTACTTGTCTTTGGCACATTGGAAGAAAAGAAACAAGATGATATTTAAAGGAGTTAAAAATTAAAATTTCATGGTTTTAATTTAAAAAACATCAGTTATATAATTGTCGTCTTATTATATATGTGGAAATTCGTTTCATACTTCTAGTTTGTTTGAAAATGTTAGAAACAAACTTTGGATCATAACATTGAATGTGGGTGGCTCCTCCTCCTCTAAAGTCATTTTGTATTGGGCCAGTACCCCTTGGTACCTCTTTAATAGAGTTTTCTTTATCTCTTTCTCAAACTATTTTGTTTTTGCTTCTTTCAACCTCTGCCCCATTTATGATTTATGATTGACATAGCATCTATATCACCAACTACAAGAAAGAGCAATCATTTTTAATTACTCCCGATAGACAATGCCAT
The DNA here is from genome assembly GCA_019149425.1 of Psidium friedrichsthalianum. NCBI lineage: Eukaryota > Viridiplantae > Streptophyta > Magnoliopsida > Myrtales > Myrtaceae > Psidium > Psidium friedrichsthalianum. The sequence goes on along the minus strand of JAGVVM010000844.1, from coordinate 25,886 downwards.
ACAAGAATGATGCCATCAGGATGATTCTGCGCAAAGTGCAATAACAACCTGTAAATAAGGCCAAGAAGGTAGTGACCAGCAGCACCATTTGGAACCTGCTCGCAGCACAGAACGGTAATTAGCAAATGATCTCTACCATCTAATCAAGCCCTAAGCAAAACAAGTTCTGTCAAACAACATGAGGTTAGAGTGATATAAACCACTAGCAATGAAATTTAATGCATTTCACACCCTGTGTTTTTACTATCACGAAATAAAATGAGACCACCGGCTTCATTTGCTTAGCCAGAGTACATACCTCTGCACCGGGCTCATTAGCAGAGCATAATGCTGACTCAGCCTCTTTGGAGCAGATCCATCTGAAAACACGATTTGCAAACAAGTAGCGTGATTGAGGCATTTGTGTCCCTTCACAATAAAGAATAATCCAATCAATCAGGGAAACGAAGATCCAAAAAACTTTACAGAAGGAACCCAGCAGAGAAGAATTTGGAGGGGAGACCCCCAGGATAAAGAGTACTTCAGCAAAGAAAGACGAATTATGAGTGAAATATTAAGATACAAGAGACCATCCGTACCCTTTAGAATATGGTAAGCACAGTAAGCTTGATCGTTGTGCAGGTAGCAAACCGGCCAACAATTGCAGATTTACCTGAAAGCAAGCGGACGACCACAACTCAACCTCAACATAAATAAAATTGGGAGCAACATCAGATAAAAGAAATCAGCGACCAATGCAACGCCATCTTCTAAAAACAAGAGTAGGACAAAAGGAAACATGGAAAAAACAGAAATTCATCATCTGAAGCTTCATAAACTGATGTGTCCGAACCCATACGGCTGCTTAAGTGGAGAGCCACAGAAAACAAAAGCACGAGTGAAGCGTCAAATCATCAGCGTGTCAAAAGAGAAGCTAGCTGTGCAATCGCGCCATTCACGACAGCAAGGTTCACTCCATTTGAAGCAGAAGCTAAACATCGAATTCGGAAAGTTGGTCGCTGAAACTGAAATATATATATATATATATATATATATATATATATATATATGGAGCTAAAAGAAATCGCACCTAAAATCTACCTGAACAGAAAGATGAAGAGGACAACAGAATCATCAGCGCACATTACACCACAGAAATCAACGCAAGAAACGAGAATTGATGCGATGTTCGAGCTTTTCAGCAAACAATCCAGACCGACGCGACTTGGAAGAAGAAGAATCGGTGAAAACAAAATTCGGAAGTACCTCGGAGGGAAACTCGGCGCACAAGCGCTCGCACATGAAAATGGCGTTTCGATACATGAAGTGCCGCAGACTATTCTGCACACAGTCCACCAGTATTGCTTCCATGGCTGCCTCGGTTCCCCAGACAGAGAGAGAGAGAGAGCGAGAGCGATGACGTTGGGGGCTTCTTTCAGCAGGTTCAAAATTTGCGACGCACGTGCCATCCCCCCTTTTCAAACCGATTGCGGTCACGTGACATGAGCTTGGTTGTGGGGGCCCGAAACGAAGGCCCGGCATGTTTTTTTTTTTTTTGAAATCTTGGTCCGGTTCGGGCAGGCCCGAAATCGGAAGCGATTTTGAAAACGCAACTGCCGAGCAATGATAGAAATTTCCGACTCCGACGCAGAACCCAACGGTAACCATCCAATCCAACCGTCACCTGCCGCACCGTGCGACAACTCTCGCTGTGGGAAATTCCAACTCCGACGTCCGTAGAAGCTTCCCAAGAGAAAGACAACCATGGGAAAGCTAAGAGGTCTGGTTCGAAGGACATCATGTCCTCCTTTGAGGAAAGGCTCTCCGAGGTGTCACTAGCCGCGGGCGACATTTGAGGAAGCGAAGCGGATCGACGCGGTGGAAGAGACACTATGAATTCTCGAGTGCCATTAGACCAGTCAAAATGGATCCAAAATTCATTCAATAACACAGAAGCATTTAAATGGATCGTAACAAACTTAACAGGCCAGTCTGATGGTCTATAAAATAAAGAGGCCAAAATAAGTGAGTTATATATGGATTCACTGTGAACCCATTTATAATCCACTTAAGAGACATCTACCATTTCATTATTAGGTGGATTTAACCCATTTAAGGGACCTAACAATTAACACGATTTTTTTTTATAAGTTTTTGTTTTTTTTTCAAATTTTTCTGAATTTCTTCATAATTTTTTGTTCATTATTTTCTTTTATTTTTGCTTTTCCTTTCTTTCCTTTTTCATTTTTTACAAAGTCCGACGAGGGTTGGCTAACAGCTCACCCCGCTTGGTCTTGATGTACAACTCAGTAAATTTCGTCCGTCGGCCTTGTAAACGGATATGCTCATCATTGGTTATAAAATGCCGACTCATTTAAAATTAATATGCTCTATGTCATCAATAATTTACTCAAGCGGTACAAGCGATCATTTTTAGAAAAAATTTTTCAAATCATTTATTTTTTGCAAAACAAACAGGCCTTATGATCACTTGGTTGGGGCAAAAAAAAGGGAGGGTGGGGCAATGAGCAGAGCCACATGACCATGACAATCTTGAAATATTTTGAAAAGTATTGGAAGTGCTATAGTATAGTCCTGCATTTGAAAGTGCACTTATATATTGTAACAACTTGATACATTGGCAACCCTTTGTACGTATAGTACCTAACTTGTAACTGTTGACCTAGCTGGCTCTAAAATGGATCGAGAATGCTTTTGAGGTACATGGACCCAAGTTGCCATCCTATACAGTTCATTGCTCTTCTCTTCTTCAACTGTGAGAATCAGCACAAATGTTAGACCCAAGGAAAAGCCTCCAGAAAATCAACTCAAGTTTAGGGCAAAATTTTATTCACATGAAAAAGCGATTCTTCACTAGATTTGCGTTGTTTCCGCTCAAATCATTAGTACACATGATCTAATATTTTAGAGGACTGTCCATATTTGAAAATTCAATTTTTCATTCGCAAAAGATTTCATTGATTTTTGTTTTACAAAACTTCACATGAGACACGTGTTAATTTATCCCAGTGGAGTTGAATGGGTTTATTGGAAGAGTATTGAGTCTTGAATCTTGATGCGTCGGGTTGTTTACAGATAAACATAAAACATAAATGGGTCAAGGTTCCATGGGTCGGATCGACCCATTTTCACGCCCGCCCTCCCAGTTTGGAAATGTAGTTCTGAGGATCGAAAAAAGGGAGGAGATGAGACCAATTCACACAACCATTAGCAGTTCGAGGGTTGAATTAGAACAGTGCAAAACTTAATCTTGCCTTCAAAAGTAACGGAAGGAGAAATGTCATTTCTGAAAGCCATGGCTGGGCATAACAAGAACCTTGGCATGCTATTTACCCGTACATTTGGAGGGCAAGCACTAATCCCATGTTGGCGATTATGCATCATATGGGTGGATTCAGACTTTAATAAATGGTGAGTGCAACTCCATACAAGATCGGTTGAGGTTGAGTGTCTGATCTACTATGGTTGGTAACATGGTAACGGAAATTTCAGACGAATGAACAAATGAATAACTACATAACGAAGCTGTAGGTCAGGAATGAAGGCACATTTGGGATCAGCCTATTACGAAGAACACTGAATTAAGTATGAAAAAATGGTGTTGCTACAAGAGCACTGACATTGAGGTGCAAATAATCTGTCTGCCCAATACATTTTATCGCATCAAAAGCCAACACCATGTAAAAGAGAGAGTTCTAGCTTCTACCCTAAGATCTTGGCGAGCATGTGGCCACAAAGATGCGCCACTATCCCTTCAAACGCATCTCAGTCCATTGCCAACCATAGACCTGAACAAGAAACTGTCATCTTAAAGCTCTGGCATCCCCTTTCCTGTTTTGGCATCATATGTCCTCTCCAACACATGTTCCATTGGAGTATCTTTTGGCCCAGCTGAAAAAAGAAGCATATATTTACTGGTTTGGCTTAGGAAGAAGCATCCAGAACGACAAGTTCAATAGCAAGTCATCGAAGAAATAAAGGATCGACAATTGCATCTTCACTAGATTATCGACTTCATATCCAAGTCTCTCACTGACGCATGTGGTCCAGGATCACTCTCACACACTTCCATGCACAAGAACAGATAAATATGCATGTGTATAGTACATGCATTTTAAAAGCAGACATTTATAATGAATAGCATCTTAGTTAGCTCTAGGTAGCTACCAACGGTAGGTCTTGGTGTAGTCCGTATCTTCAAAATCTCTGGACGAGGAATTATATTACCAGATGCACCTTGACCTCTTGACACTCTCACTTTTGTGCCATCTTCTAGATATTTAATTCCAACTTTACATGGACTCCTGTAAAAGTAAACAGCAATAAAGAGTATATACAATAAGCAAAGAAAAAATACCAGAAAAAAGTGCAGACCCATCCAAATAACCCAGAAAGCATAAATACCCTGTGACTGGGTCAACAACTTGAACATTTGAGACATGAAGAGGGGCTTCCACAGTGAATATCCCACCTTCATGACCTTGCCCTTGCTTAATATGTTTTTTGACCTGTTCAGGATTTGGTTATTTGTGGTCAAATAAAGAATGGATATAGATATGATAGAGCAGCTATTGATATGAAGTTTGGTTTTACAAGATAAGCACTACATGTAGTGTGGACCTGCATGACTCATAGCACCAGTACGTGTTATGTACTCCATGACGCTAACATATAAGATGATGGCAAAGCCATACGGAATATCATTCCAAACCACAGTGACATTCCATATCACATACGTTGCTTCCAATGCCTTTCATGTTTTCTTCAAATCACAACCATAAAGCATCTGTAGGTATTCCCATTAAATATAAGAAATAACTTGGATAGGCACGGGAAAAGGATAAACCAACAAACACATATATAGGAACCATAGACCTGTAGCTTTTGCAAACAGTAACATTTTCTTACTAAATGCCAGGAGACACTGAACAAAGGTAACAACATAGTGCCTAATTGCGGCTCACCAAAATAGCAGTTAAATTTATCCCATATCCACTGTCCACAGATTTGCCCAAAACATAAAAGTTGGTAAGAAGATGGCACATGTGAAAAGGCAGAACAAGGTTCAGTAGCTCTCACCAAGTTCTTTCCCTCGACAATCACACGATTTTGAGAGCGGATGACACGCTTGATGACACCCTTCTCACCCTTATCCTTCCCCTAATGATCATTACCTGCAAACAATCAGGACGAGGAATGAGTAAGTCCCACTCGAAAGTTTTAAAGGAGGAGTAAAACTTTAATCTCTTTTATTGAAGCGCACATTATCTCCTCTGAGGATCTTCCAGTTGTGGATGAGCTTCTGAGCTGATTTCCAAACCATTGAGGACAAAAGAAAGTTCACAAGACAATCAAATTGCCAACAAGCAAGTATCCCTGCCAACCATCATCGAGTAAAGTCATTGCGAGAAATAACAGGTAACATTGAAATTCCAACAAGGATCCACTCAAAGATATCGATTATTTACTCCGTAAGAATGTTGCATAAGACTAGAAGATCGAGGAGACTCGGGTATACTATATCTTGCACTCACTGCTCTCCCACTTGACTTAAACTCCTAGTAAGTCAAGCACTGCATCTTCTCAATAGACATTATATCATTACCACCAATTGAATAGGGTTAATGAAAATGTTCAAATGCTGTCCTTGTTATGCACTCTCCTCATATCAAAGCCCAATTTAGCATCAGATCCTAGATATCTTCCTACAATGCGCAAAAACAACGAGGCATTTCTTTACTAGCACCAACAAACAAATAAACAGTGAGAATTTAAATCTAAATCAGACAACTTCCAAGCAAAAGAGAAAAAGTCCCACTCAGCAGGTGAAATACAGCCTTCGATACAGATACCGGATCAATCAGTCATCATAAGTAGTTCAGTTGACTAAGGAATGAAGTTATTGGGCAGGACGATGCAATGCGGGACGTATTCCTCAAATATTCAATGGTTAGGTTCCACATCTATAAATCATCAAATTGAGGGTAAATTGTTTGCTCACACTTGAACTATATCCGATTGATGCCACAAATTTCTGAATGCCTAACCAAATGGACAGACTCAAGGAAGACCAAAACCCCTGAAGCTGCACTTGCACAAGAGAGAGAGAGAGAGAGAGAGAGAGAGAGAGAGAGAGAGAGAGAGAGACCGAGACCTTGTAGTGGTGCAGACCACAATGTCGCAGGCAACACAGAGAGTGAGGGATCGATGACCAGTGGTGAGAGCGACAAGAAAGGAAGGTGAAGAAGATGGAGGAGGAGGGGATTGAGAGTGAAGCCCAGGGCTTTTGAACCTGCATCCTAAAGTGAGTTTGCATGCAAAATTGAGTCAGGTACGGATTTGATTTCGGATTACCAGTATCATTTTTTACCCAAAAAGCGAGGATAAGTTATTTTCTTTTTCTCTCACCTCTGTGCAAAAGTTTCTATTCCCTCATTTACGCACCTTGCTCAAGCAACACATCTACGTACAGAACAAATTACAAAATCTGGAAGCAAAGCTCATGATAAATTCTTTCAGTTGAGAGACTTGAGCTGCAATTTTTGAAGCAAATGTGAATTTTAAAGTCTGAGGTCACTAAATTCCTCTACTTAAAAGAAATTTCCAACACTTTGATAATGCTTATGGGGAAGAGAATTTAAAGCAGAATCATCAAGAGATGAATGACATAGACTCACGGCCAGTCAGTGGAATTTACAATCCAGCAAGATAAAAGTTCAATCTTGGCACGGTTTCAAAGTCGAAGGAAATATCAATCAATGATCACATACTAGCAAAATCGATCAAACCAATTAAAGTACAACACATATGGCAAGGAGATCAACAAAGATTGGCTAGGAGCATTCGATCAGCAAGTGGAAATCAGATACTAGCAAACTTCGATTGCTGTCATGGCATGATTTGAAGAGAAGGTTGATTACAAATTACACATAATACAGAATCAGTCAACATACAATCGATATCAATCCTCATACCCGCCTATTAAGGAATGCAGCAATGACAGAAGAATTAGCAAGTATATTGACATGGTTGAGGCAAATAGACAACACATTGGAGGCACTCGGTCGAGAAATCCAATGCAAAGATATTGAACAGATTCTTAGCCAAATCATCACAAAAGTACTGCAGCTGAGTTAGAACCATTAATACAGCCACGGAAAAGAACGATTTTCACATCAGTGGTGACGAGAATTCTCAGACTCTGCTTCATACATACAGCATTGACGATACCTTGAAGAAGAGCCGCAACTGACCACGAATGGGGAGGTCGTCGGATACAATAACTTTGTGGAATGGAACGACGAAGTAAGAGAAAACAGAGCCTCTTCTGTGGCGGCAGAACCGGCGAGGGCGCAGGTTGGTGGCCGCTCAGAATGGTGGAAGACCAGAACCGAACTGTCGTCCGTCTATCTGCTTTCTTCGTATCTGCTCTCCTCCGTAGCTCTCTATTCTGTGCGTATGAATCTGCGGTGGCCGACGATGGGGGATCGACGGTGGCTACCGGTGGACCGGAGGCGACGGAGAGATAGAAAATGTTAAAGGAATCACAAATGATGGGGGAGAAATTGGCGAGCTCTGCGCGAGTGTCGTCCCCGTGGGTATCCAACCCTAGACCCTCCCTCGAAAGTGAACGTCCGCGAGAGGGAAGGAGAGACGGTTGTTCACTCTTCATGGACTGGGCTTGTGGGTCTGGATTTGATGGGTTCATTGTCTAGTTGGGCCACCTTTAATGAGTTAGAACTTGATGGGCTTGGTGGGCCGTAGCTTCATGGGCCTGACGGACTGTACTGGATCGAGGTGGTTGGACCGGGCTGGAGATTGAAGAGGCCGAACTTAATGGATGGGCTGGATTTATTTTGCATGCAAATACAGGCTGAGGTTGTTTTCTCTCTCTATAAGCAATAGTATCTTCATCTGGAGGATCCCACACAAGCAGAACTTATACAATATCCATCATTGCTTCAAGCGCGACGTGACAGTAAACCTAATTTGTTTTTATGCCACAATTTGACAGGATTTTTTTTTTTTTATATTGAGAAAGTATGTTCTTGTGCCATGCGAATTTTTGTTCTCCCCACTTTTTTACTCAAAGCATGGGTGCGATTGCTCACTCTCATTGCATCTTCTTTCCCATCTTTAACTTTCATTTGTGGGTATTTATAAGCAAGGGTTGGGGCCCATACTCGCGTTAGGTGTTTTGCTCCTCAATCTCATGGTTAGTGAAAAAAAGAGATAGGTAATCAACCATCTAAAGTTGGAAAAATATACCGTCGTAGCTAATAAAGAAAGAAATGAGCTAGGGCTTCGTTTGATGATGGTTTTTAAGAGAACTAGCGATGCATCGGGCCATGTGTGATAGGTCCTTGATGATGGCGTGATAGGTTTAATTGGCAAATCTATCCTGATTCACCTTTTTTTTTTATCCGTCATATATCTACCTGTCATCTTTTTTATTTTTGATTTACCTTTTGCAGAGCACGAGAATTTGACTCTACACCTATGATATTAGCATCCACATCCTTAAGCCCTTCACCAATAAGATCGCATGCATCGCTTGAGTAGCGCATAACAATAGCTAAGGCCCATGACAAGTTGCTAAGTTAATGGAAGGGCACAATTTTTCAAAATTTCGAGGAGTAAAGTAAATCGAGCAAAAAACATTAGGACCACTCGAACAATGAGAAAACATTCAAGAACCTCCTATAGATTACCCTTTTTTGTCGCCCTATTGAGGTGGCCAGTGAGATATACATATTTTTGGTTTCATTTCTGCAATCACGATAAATAATTTAGATCTATTGGTTGCAAATTATATTACCGAGCATTGATTCATAACACATTAGCTGTTCATCACGTTATGGAGGTCCGTTAACAGCATAATTTTCTATGAATTTTCAAGTCATTTTTTACAAATCAACAAAACACACCCCCAATCCCTCTCAAGCAAAGAGAGTCCTTTCCCTCACGGCTATTTTGTTCATCTAGTCTCGATTCAATAATCCCCAGGGCCCAAACCAACAAAACCTCCCCCCCCAAAAAAAACAAAAAAACAAAAAAAAACCACAAAAAAAAACCCAAAACAAAAAATAAAAAAAGAAAATTCAACATAACGCGAACCAGTAAACACTTTTGCCCCTCGGCCTTGCTCCTTCATTAGCCACTCGCATCGCGCCAAGTGGCAAAGCCACGCAACGCGAGGCCAATCAGGCGCTTCTGTGGAAAGCAAAGCTCTCGCCAGCTCACCAACTTCCGGGGTTAGTTTCGTCACGGCGAGAGGAAGACTGTACAAAACGGTCAACAAATGCTGACGTGGATAAAAGGTCAAACGAACAAAATCCAATGTAAGAATAAAGCGAAAAAAAAAAAATAAAAAAAGAAAGGTCTTTAACAGGCTACTCTCGGTCTCGGTACCTCCTTAGCGCTGGGCAGCTTTAACACTACACACAACAACTCGTCGCGAGTCGCGCGACCTACGAAGTCTTCTCTCTCTCTCTCTCTAACCCTTACAGTGCATTCAGCTTCCTCTCGGCCGTCAATGGCGGCCTCGGAGGCATCGACAGCGGCGAGCTTCCGACACGCCTTCGGAGGCGTTCTCGCCTTCTTCATTCTCATCCTGATCGGCGTCCTCGCGTTCTCGATCCGTCTGTTCTCTGTAAGTCCCGGGGTCGTAGATCGGTTACGAGCAATGCATTGACGCGTCTTTCGGCTTCCGTCTGCGTTTCTTGCGAAAATGAGTTCGGAACGTTCATCAAGCGGTCGCCTTTCCGGTGGCCTCTGAATCGGTCGGGTTGGATGTTTTTATGTCGTTGCGCGTCTTAATTGGCTGGGAGGAAGTGTTTTGTGGTTTTTTTTTTGTCCCTCTTTTGCGTCTGCCGCTGATATGACCGGCGGTCGTGTAAATTTGGTCCATTTGACATTGCGTTGGGATTACACTTGTCGATTACTGCTTTGCGGAATGATCTTTCCGATGATTGAACTGCAGGTCATCAAGTACGAGAGTGTCATTCACGAGTTTGATCCTTACTTCAACTACAGAGTTACTCAGGTGCAGTGTTGATTTAACCAGCAACGTGAATTTTCTATTAGATATGCCATTTGCAGTCAGACATTGCAAGCAATCTCATGGGTTTGCTGGTTGATTACTTCTGAGTGCCAACTTCAATCAAGGCGCCATCTTGTTCGCTCTTGGATTTCATTTGATAATTTGAATTACCTCAGAGAAGTATCGAGGGTGATGGCATGTTTGTTGGTTTCAGTTTCTCACAAAAAATGGGATATATGACTTTTGGAACTGGTTTGATGACCGGACATGGTAACTCCTTACTCAAGTAAAAACCTGTAATGCATCTTTCACATTTCTTTTAATTTAACCTAAAAGTTGAATACTTTTGTTTCGTGTCACGTGATAAAGGTACCCGCTAGGTCGTGTGATTGGTGGAACTGTGTACCCTGGACTAACGTTGACAGCAGGCACTCTATGGTGGTAGGTATTCTAGAATCACTGATGTACAAAGGCTTTCAGAGGATTACTGCTGCTCAATTAAGTTTGTTGTTTTTGTATGATTTCAAGATCTACCGATACATAGGAATGCAAGATTAAATAGTCGATAATTATTTGGATCAAAGTTAAAGAACAAGATGCATAAATTCATTTCAACACGTAGCAGGCTTTGCTTTGCTTAGTTTTGCTTCTTTCTTTGTTGTAGTTCTTCCTGAATGCGTTTATTTTCGATTCTTTCACTGTCTTTCCTTTATCTATTGAAAGAAGGTCCAGAAATACTGAAGGTAAATCTTCATTTTTTATGGAAAAACTGGTACATAGAAAAAGGTTTTGTTTTAGCTGAGAGATCACAGACCACAAGAATGATTTTTGTCTTGTGATCTAGTCTAATACGTAGAGCTAGGATAAAAAGGAGTGTGTATGTTAAATTTAAGGTGGTGATCTTCTTCTTCTTCTAATCAAGTACTTTCTCATTTTAGGATCCTGAACTCTCTGAATATTCCTCTATCCGTGGAGACTGTCTGTGTGTTTACTGCACCTATATTCTCTGCCTTTGCTTCATGGGCAACCTACCTTTTGACGAAGGTTAGTCTTCTAGTCTACTCCTCTTTTATTTTCGCTTTAAGTTCTTTGAAGCTAAAGTCTCCAGGACATTGATGTTGTTACCTGTATCTTCTTCAGGAAGTTAAGGGTGCTGGTGCTGGATTGACAGCTGCGGTCCTTTTAGCGATGGTAAGACAGTAGCTGAGTACTGAAAGTAATTGCTTTTTCATTACGGAACTGAACTGAAAGATAGTAGAAGAAAACTGTCGATCATGGTATAGCCTCTTCTTTGTCCAGATTTGTTGTCTCATTTCTATAAAGGGGAACTGCAGATATTGTGACTTAAAACTTTTAAAATGAGGTAACGAGTTGCTGTATTTGGGAGAATGTAGAGTTTATATAAGACGTTCTGTGACCCTTTTAGCTTTGATGTGCACTTAGAAGTTGTCACTCTGCTCAATGTGATGAATGGAGAAATCAACTTGAATTGAAGTTCATATGATTACTACTCTCGTAATTAGCACATGTCGTCTCCAAGCAGGAGGTGAGCCCGAGTAGTTTTACCATTCTGGGTTAGAATTTAAAGAAATTTGAGGTTTTTGAGATGAGTACTGATAAGATTCTCTTGAATATCCTACTATAATTGATGATTATCAATTGTTGCATTTCCTCTTTCCTTAGATGGATAGGATGGGATCTTCTTTGTTTTTGAGTTTTTATGTGGGACCTACCTCAACATCATCTTTTTCCCACTTGATTAGTTCTAAAAGCTGGGGTGATGAATTGACATTTTCCCGAATGGTTCTTGTTGATGGATGATGGGGAGGCTATGAAAATGATATGGAAAGATGGATGCTCCTATTGTAATTGAGATATTGCAACTTAAAACAGAATCCCACTGAAAAAGATAGAGGAAAGATTCTGCTGTTTTAGAGGACGTCTCTGCATTGGTCATTGCGAAGTGGCTCGGGGTGAAGCTCATAAATACAATTGTTGCTCTATTCTTGGTTCGACACTGCGCTATTTCCCAGAATTACTTTTTTTGGGTTTCTTAGTGACACCAATGAGTTTTCATTGAATGCCCATGACTTAAAACATATGTATTGCAAGCCCGTGCAATACTAACTTCAAAGTCATTCGAAAGTTGGGCTGTTTAAGTACTATGGACTTGGTTCTTTGTGTTGAAAAAAACCCTATCCCTTCATCTCTCTGTTTAAGTACTGTGATATTAGAACTGTGCTCACTGTTGAATCTGAGAGTATCTCAGATCTTACTTGTGTTAATCATCTGAGAGAAAAGCTCTGAGTTTAGTCGTTTATATTTCCGCATTAATTTTAAAATCCTTGGAATTCACCTATTCACCTCCCTCTAGGTGACACCGCCAGCTACAACACTTTGGATTGCAATGAATCCTCAGTTACAGCTATTTGAGTACTTAGTGCGTCAGTTAAATGAATTACTTATGCCCTGCCTAGTACTGTGCCCTTCCAGGGATGCTTTATTTTTGAAATTTTCAGTTACTATTGGATAATTGCATCAGTTGTCCGGTGTGCATATTTCAGGTTCCATCATATATATCTCGATCTGTGGCTGGCAGCTATGACAATGAAGCAGTGGCTATATTTGCATTAATCTTCACATTCTTTCTCTACATAAAGGTTAGATGTTACTTTATCACATAATTATTTAGATAAGTAAATCAAGGTTAGATGTTGCTCCAGAGCACAACCAACAATATATAACACCGTTTTAATTGTAAATCTGAAAGGAATTTCAGTGTTTTCACTTGTGGCTTAAACTTTGTTCTCTTTGTAGTTAGTAGTTACTCGTTCGATTTTCTAATATCATGTTTCTATGTTAACAGACACTTAATACCGGATCACTCTTTTATGCCACTTTGAATGCCATCTCCTACTTCTACATGGTAAGTATTTTTTGTTTGCCACTTTCTTTGATTTGAGTTAACATTTTCCATTTTAGGCCTCTCATAGTTGACTTTGGTTTATTAACTTCCAGGTTTGCTCATGGGGAGGATACACATTCATCATCAATCTCATTCCAATGCATGCGTTGCTTTGCATCGTAACTGGTCGCTATTCCTCTCGGCTGTACATTGCTTATGCTCCCCTTGTAAGTGTATACATTACTGAAAGATCATATTTTACAAAATCTGTGAATAGGAATTGGGAAGTGCTGGGTTTGGAGAATATGAGAGAGAACTCAGAGGAGCCCCAAATAGTAAATCTGTTCTTTTACCTTGAGCATGTCAGCATGCAGATGAGGAGCATCGGGATAAAGTGGCATTGGTACTATGAGCAGGGATTTAAGTTTTTGGCTCTTTGTGCTGCTTGCTTGACATTTTTCTCTTTGGAAAATGGCCAAGAACTCATTTTCTTACCGATTTGTGCTTCTTCCCCAGCAACAGTCTTCTTCACTTACTATATTGTCAACTTCACATAAGACTATCCGCACTTCATTTATATCAAGTTAAATAAAATATATTGTGCCCTTTCTTTTTTGAGTGAGTTAAAAAAATTTGAGCGGCTAATAATCTTAAATGCCTTGTGTCCAACAATGAGTCTACACTTTACTGTCCCAATCTGCTTAGGGTCCTTGAAAGTTTATACAGAGTAGGTTAATGGGTCGAATTTGTGACTTGATTTGTGGGCAACTACTTTCGAGCAGTCCAGTAACATTTATTCACGACATGACTTGACTTCTAAACTAAGCTCTTTGACTATCAAATGCAGGTTGTCTTGGAACATTATTGGCTGCGTTGGTGCCTGTTGTTGGATTTAATGCAGTCATGACATCAGAACATTTTGCATCATTTTTGGTGAGTCTTTGCCTGTACTTTTCGGTGCCTTTAGTTATGTTTATTAACCTTTTGAGTTTTGAGTTGCTGAGATTCCACTTTGCTAGTGTTATGTACTTAAAACAGATAGTTTTCTGACCTGTGTAATGTATCTAATCTGAACAATCACTATACCACACTGTTTTAAGTTTTGTATCATTATCTGTGGTAATATTTAAGGGTGAAATTTAGCGTTCTAGCACTATAACAAAGACAAATTGTTCTCTAGATGGACTATCATGCTCATACAGAAAATTTTTGTGTATAAACTGGATGCTGATAGGGAGAGTGTTTGTATATTACTTGAGACAAAGAGTACATCAAACTGGTAAATGTCTTTTATCATTTTGTTGATAGATAAGATTGGCTTGTGATTACTTCAACAATATTAATATGATCTGTGTACTTTTTGGTGCTTATGCCATCGATACAATCATTTTGTTGACAAAAGGTGATTGGCAGGTCTTTATCATCATTCATGTGGTTGCTCTTGTCTACTACATCAAAGGGATTCTCTCCCCGAAGATGTTTAAAGTTGCTGTTACCCTGGTTCTCTCTGCAGGCTTGTAAGTTTCCTCTGTATTATCTAGCTGATACTCAATTGAACAAATGTTTGATGTTATACATCTAATTGCTAAGGTCAAAGCTTTGATGTTTCATGCCAGTTCAGTTATCATTTGGTACTATAATTTCCTTTGAGTTTGATTGTATGCATTCTCCTTGAAGCCATACCATACGGAAGTTAATCTCCCTACCTTCTCTTTAACTTAATGAGCAGGATAGTGTGCTTCGCTGTGGTAGCAATACTCGTAGCACTGGTTGCTTCCAGCCCAACGAAGGGATGGAGTGGAAGAAGTCTGAGTCTACTTGATCCGTAAGTATTTAGTGTAAGAACTCACGAGGTGTTGGCCACTCATCATTAAGATCCTTAAGGTTTTGGATTCTCTGTCTTTATTAACCTCCCTCTCTACTTGCCTGTCAAAAAACTACTATGCACATATGTTGTAGTGTAAGAATTTGTGAGTTGTGGCTTAACTTTGTATCTTTTTTAACTCTTATATCATGACAAGATGGACAAGAAAAATAGAGAGGAATAGCATTTCTGGTAGTTTCATCTTTTTCTGAAAGTTAATTTTCCCCAACTCTTGTTTGTTGCTTTCTCCTTGACAGAACTTATGCAAGCAAGTACATACCAATTATAGCCAGTGTCAGTGAGCATCAGCCTCCTACATGGCCATCATATTTTATGGACATTAATGTCTTGGCTTTCTTGGTTCCAGCAGGCATTATTGTGAGCTATATTGTTCAGAGCAATTTTTTCATCGCCAGCTACATATTTTTTTTCTGTAGATTGTAATTTTGTGGTTGATGCTTTTGTTTACAGGCCTGTTTTCTGCCATTATCCGATGCAAGTTCCTTTGTTGTTCTCTATATCGTGACATCAGTATATTTTTCAGGAGTCATGGTAAGGGGAATGCTCACAAACACTTTGTGTCTTTTCTGCTGTGGTGGTTCCAGGAGTAATTCTTTTGTTTAACATTACAGGTACGGTTAATGCTGGTCCTTGCTCCAGCAGCTTGTATCATGTCTGGGATTGCTCTCTCTGAAGCTTTTGATACTCTTACACGGTCAATCAAGTTTCAATTACCTGGAAACTCTGGTGGAAACTCTGAAGCTAATGTAAGAATTTACCTTCTTCTGTATCTTTGTACACCTATGACATTTATATTGGATTATGAAAGACTCATAATATCTCTTTGCCAATAAGGCAGGGGATGCTAGTTCTGCTAGTGCCAGTGCACAGAATGTTGTAGTCAAGGCTAATAAAACTGAAGAGACTGCCAAAGAGAGACCATCAAGGAAGAGCAAGAAGAAAGAAAAGGAGCCAGTGGAAAAGCCTCAAAGAATGCTCGAAATGAGAGAAAGCTTTTGGTTTTACCTTTTGAAGCATCTATTGTTGGTATCTTTCTACTTGTCATGCTGGGCGCCTTCTATGTGGTAATTAGACTTTCTTCTCTCATCTTTATTTTTGCCTTTTTGTTGAATCACCACCAGTTTCAGCTTTGAAGGATGTCTATCCTTTGTCATATGTTATATGGAAAACATTTGTTGTAGTTTGAGTAATTGATGTTATAAGATGTCATGTGGAAGGAGAAGGAAAATGTGCTATTACTTCAAGGAAGGTATACTCACTGAGAAAGTCATTCTATTGAAGTCCGTCTACAAGCCATAGCCACTGCTGAGGCTGTTTCTGTGGATAGTGTGGGAGCTGTGTGAGGCATGTGTAATAGTATTCTAGATACAAACACTGAAGACTCGTTATCTTTTGTCATACAAATAGATCTGGTCCTTATTTCTCCTGCCTTTCCTGTTCCGTTTCTCTGGCTTTGTGAAGGCCCTCAAGATACATGATTTTGTCATTGTAGGTCCATTGTGTCTGGGCAGCAGCTGAAGCTTATTCAGCCCCTTCAATTGTTCTGACATCTCATTCTCATGACGGATTGCACGTGTTGATGATTTTAGAGAAGCTTATGCATGGCTAAGTCACAATACAGAGGTGGATGATAAAGTGAGTTTTTTCCTTCATAAATATTAGTAGTGGACACGAGGTTGTACGTTGTTCCTGTCATTTGATCTGGTGATTGTGGCCTCTCTACACCATTTTCCACGTGCTGCAGTTGCCAGAAGCTCCATTGCTCAATTTTTTTTCTCCTTTATTTTTACAGTCAGACAATCAGTTCTCAGAAGTATTGGATATCCAAAGCTCTTTAAGGGGAACTGACAATTCCGTGTACAGTTGGACAAGTGACAGTTCGTTTGTTCCCATGTCGAATGCAATGATGTGGGTGGTTAGGACTTTGTCAGTAGAGCTAGATGATACATGAATTAGCGAAATAGCTAATAGAATTCATAGCTTAAAACCCCCCATGTAGGTAGAATGATAAACTCTGATGTCTAGTACAGACTGTTGAGTAATTGTGATATTCCTGATATACTGATACCGTATTTTTTAACCCAAAATAATTTTCCTTTTGCAGGTTGCATCATGGTGGGACTACGGTTACCAAACCACTGCAATGGCAAATCGCACTGTCATAGTTGACAACAACACCTGGAATAACACGCATATTGCGACTGTTGGTACTGCCATGTCTTCTCCTGAAAAGGCAGCTTGGGAGATTTTCAACTCTTTGGACGTCAAATATGTTCTTGTTGTCTTTGGAGGTTTGTGTCCATCTCAAATTCTTCTCTTTTATCCTGAAGGGACTGTTCTGACATGGGCTTGTTCATTCAGGTCTTGTGGGCTATCCTAGTGATGATATCAATAAGTTCTTGTGGATGGTACGGATAGGAGGTGGCGTGTTTCCTCATATTAAAGAACCTGATTACCTAGTAAGTTTTTACTTTTTCAGTGGAATGGGGACTGCTGGTTTTTGTCTTCTTAAAGCTCATGAAGTTTCACTACAATCCTTGGAATTGAGATTTCTGGCTGTGATGAATATTCATTTTCTGAACTTTCATCCCTTATCAATGTGTCATGGCATGATTTCGGGACTGATTTGCATTATGGTTTCTGTTTCTTTTTAAAGAGAGATGGCCATATCGGATCGACTCTCAAGCCACGTCAACTATGTTAAACTGTCTAATGTACAAGCTCTCATATTACAGGTCCGTTATGGCTTTTATACGTTATCCTTCTCAATTTTGTAATTTAAAGTTTCTGTCTGAATGTTTAGTGTCTTCTTCATGTTCATACTTCAGATTTGTTGAGACCGATGGTAAAGCTTTTGATCGAGTTAGGCGGACAGAGATTGGAAAGAAATACTTCAAACTCACCCATTTCGAAGAGGTTTGATTTCTTTTTCTAAGGCAGCACAAAAATTTGCTAGACAATAGCCTGTGCCTACAACATAACAGTAAATCTTTATATATCTGGCATTATTTAAGCAGGTTACTGAAAAGTACTGCAACGAGTAGAAAATGATGTACACGGTTCTCGGTCAAAAAATTATTTTAGAACAGATAAGCATTGTTAAGTTTACTATTTTTCATTGGAAAGCCTTTGATTTGAGGGCATAGGCTTTTACGTTTTATATGGCTAACTTTGGCCCAGACTTCCAATCCTTAGTTGTACGTCTGGATGGATATATGAAGTCATAACATTTTTATAATCGAGGAAATATGTGTAACTTCCAAGTATCAACTGTGTATTCCAAGTATTAACATTTTTATCTTCAAACGTGGAATTTCAAGGTATTCCAAATATTGATCATTGATTTGGTTCTGGGATGCTATTTTGAATCTTTCATAGCATCCCAGAACCAAATCAATGATCAATATTTGGAATACCTTGAAATCCACGTTTGAAGATAAAAATGTTAATACTTGGAATACACAGTTGATACTTGGAAGTTACACATATTCCTCGATTATAAAATGTTATGACTTCATATATCCATCCAGACGTACAACTAAGGATTGGAAGTCTGGGCCAAAGTTAGCCATATAAAACGTAAAAGCCTATGCCCTCAAATCAAAGGCTTTCCAATGAAAAATAGTAAACTTAACGATGCTTATCTGTTCTAAAATAATTTTTTGACCGAGAACTGTGTACATCATTTTCTACTCGTTGCAGTACTTTTCAGTAACCTGCTTAAATAATGCCAGATATATAAAGATTTACTGTTATGTTGTAGGCACAGGCTATTGTCTAGCAAATTTTGTGCTGCCTTAGAAAAGAAATCAAACCTCTTCGAAATGGGTGAGTTTGAAGTATTTCTTTCCAATCTCTGTCCGCCTAACTCGATCAAAAGCTTTACCATCGGTCTCAACAAATCTGAAGTATGAACATGAAGAAGACACTAAACATTCAGACAGAAACTTTAAATTACAAAATTGAGAAGGATAACGTATAAAAGCCGTAACGGACCTGTAATATGAGAGCTTGTACATTAGACAGTTTAACATAGTTGACGTGGCTTGAGAGTCGATCCGATATTGGCCATCTCTCTTTAAAAAGAAACAGAAACCATAATGCAAATCAGTCCCGAAATCATGCCATGACACATTGATAAGGGATGAAAGTTCAGAAAATGAATATTCATCACAGCCAGAAATCTCAATTCCAAGGATTGTAGTGAAACTTCATGAGCTTTAAGAAGACAAAAACCAGCAGTCCCCATTCCACTGAAAAAGTAAAAACTTACTAGGTAATCAGGTTCTTTAATATGAGGAAACACGCCACCTCCTATCCGTACCATCCACAAGAACTTATTGATATCATCACTAGGATAGCCCACAAGACCTGAATGAACAAGCCCATGTCAGAACAGTCCCTTCAGGATAAAAGAGAAGAATTTGAGATGGACACAAACCTCCAAAGACAACAAGAACATATTTGACGTCCAAAGAGTTGAAAATCTCCCAAGCTGCCTTTTCAGGAGAAGACATGGCAGTACCAACAGTCGCAATATGCGTGTTATTCCAGGTGTTGTTGTCAACTATGACAGTGCGATTTGCCATTGCAGTGGTTTGGTAACCGTAGTCCCACCATGATGCAACCTGCAAAAGGAAAATTATTTTGGGTTAAAAATACGGTATCAGTATATCAGGAATATCACAATTACTCAAACAGTCTGTACTAGACATCAGAGTTTATCATTCTACCTACATGGGGGGTTTTAAGCTATGAATTCTATTAGCTATTTCGCTAATTCATGTATCATCTAGCTCTACTGACAAAGTCCTAACCACCCACATCATTGCATTCGACATGGGAACAAACGAACTGTCACTTGTCCAACTGTACACGGAATTGTCAGTTCCCCTTAAAGAGCTTTGGATATCCAATACTTCTGAGAACTGATTGTCTGACTGTAAAAATAAAGGAGAAAAAAAATTGAGCAATGGAGCTTCTGGCAACTGCAGCACGTGGAAAATGGTGTAGAAGGCCACAATCACCAGATCAAATGACAGGAACAACGTACAACCTCGTGTCCACTACTAATATTTATGAAGGAAAAAACTCACTTTATCATCCACCTCTGTATTGTGACTTAGCCATGCATAAGCTTCTCTAAAATCATCAACACGTGCAATCCGTCATGAAATGAGATGTCAGAACATTGAAGGGGCTGAATAAGCTTCAGCTGCTGCCCAGACACAATGGACCTACAATGACAAAATCATGTATCTTGAGGGCCTTCACAAAGCCAGAGAAACGGAACAGGAAAAGGCAGGAGAAATAAGGACCAGATCTATTTGTATGACAAAAGATAACGAGTCTTCAGTGTTTGTATCTAGAATACTATTACACATGCCTCACACAGCTCCCACACTATCCACAGAAACAGCCTCAGCAGTGGCTATGGCTTGTAGACGGACTTCAAATAGAATGACTTTCTCAGTGAGTATACCTTCCTTGAAGTAATAGCACATTTTCCTTCTCCTTCCACATGACATCTTATAACATCAATTACTCAAACTACAACAAATGTTTTCCATATAACATATGACAAAGGATAGACATCCTTCAAAGCTGAAACTGGTGGTGATTCAACAAAAAGGCAAAAATAAAGATGAGAGAAGAAAGTCTAATTACCACATAGAAGGCGCCCAGCATGACAAGTAGAAAGATACCAACAATAGATGCTTCAAAAGGTAAAACCAAAAGCTTTCTCTCATTTCGAGCATTTCTTTGAGGCTTTCCACTGGCTCCTTTTCTTTCTTCTTGCTCTTCCTTGATGGTCTCTCTTTGGCAGTCTCTTCAGTTTTATTAGCCTTGACTACAACATTCTGTGCACTGGCACTAGCAGAACTAGCATCCCCTGCCTTATTGGCAAGAGATATTATGAGTCTTTCATAATCCAATATAAATGTCATAGGTGTACAAGATACAGAAGAAGGTAATTCTTACATTAGCTTCAGAGTTTCCACCAGAGTTTCCAGGTAATTGAAACTTGATTGACCGTGTAAGAGTATCAAAAGCTTCAGAGAGAGCAATCCCAGACATGATACAAGCTGCTGGAGCAAGGACCAGCATTAACCGTTACCTGTAATGTTAAACAAAAGAATTACTCCTGGAACCACCACAGCAGAAAGACACAAAGTGTTGTGAGCATTCCCCTTACCATGACTCCTGAAAAATATACTGATGTCACGATATAGAGAACAACAAGGAACTTGCATCGGATAATGGCAGAAAACAGGCCTGTAAACAAAAGCATCAACCACAAAATTACAATCTACAGAAAAAAAATATGTAGCTGGCGATGAAAAATTGCTCTGAACAATATAGCTCACAATAATGCCTGCTGGAACCAAGAAAGCCAAGACATTAATGTCCATAAAATATGATGGCCATGTAGGAGGCTGATGCTCACTGACACTGGCTATAATTGGTATGTACTTGCTTGCATAAGTTCTGTCAAGGAGAAAGCAACAAACAAGAGTTGGGGAAAATTAACTTTCAGAAAAAGATGAAACTACCAGAAATGCTATTCCTCTCTATTTTTCTTGTCCATCTTGTCATGATATAAGAGTTAAAAAAGATACAAAGTTAAGCCACAACTCACAAATTCTTACACTACAACATATGTGCATAGTAGTTTTTTGACAGGCAAGTAGAGAGGGAGGTTAATAAAGACAGAGAATCCAAAACCTTAAGGATCTTAATGATGAGTGGCCAACACCTCGTGAGTTCTTACACTAAATACTTACGGATCAAGTAGACTCAGACTTCTTCCACTCCATCCCTTCGTTGGGCTGGAAGCAACCAGTGCTACGAGTATTGCTACCACAGCGAAGCACACTATCCTGCTCATTAAGTTAAAGAGAAGGTAGGGAGATTAACTTCCGTATGGTATGGCTTCAAGGAGAATGCATACAATCAAACTCAAAGGAAATTATAGTACCAAATGATAACTGAACTGGCATGAAACATCAAAGCTTTGACCTTAGCAATTAGATGTATAACATCAAACATTTGTTCAATTGAGTATCAGCTAGATAATACAGAGGAAACTTACAAGCCTGCAGAGAGACCAGGGTAACAGCAACTTTAAACATCTTCGGGAGAGAATCCCTTTGATGTAGTAGACAAGAGCAACCACATGAATGATGATAAAGACCTGCCAATCACCTTTTGTCAACAAAATGATTGTATCGATGGCATAAGCACCAAAAAAGTACACAGATCATATTAATATTGTTGAAGTAATCACAAGCCAATCTTATCTATCAACAAAATGATAAAAGACATTTACCAGTTTGATGTACTCTTTGTCTCAAGTAATATACAAACACTCTCCCTATCAGCATCCCAGTTTATACACAAAAATTTTCTGTATGAGCATGATAGTCCATCTAGAGAACAATTTGTCTTTGTTATAGTGCTAGAACGCTAAATTTCACCCTTAAATATTACCACAGATAATGATACAAAACTTAAAACAGTGTGGTATAGTGATTGTTCAGATTAGATACATTACACAGGTCAGAAAACTATCTGTTTTAAGTACATAACACTAGCAAAGTGGAATCTCAGCAACTCAAAACTCAAAAGGTTAATAAACATAACTAAAGGCACCGAAAAGTACAGGCAAAGACTCACCAAAAATGATGCAAAATGTTCTGATGTCATGACTGCATTAAATCCAACAACAGGCACCAACGCAGCCAATAATGTTCCCAAGACAACCTGCATTTGATAGTCAAAGAGCTTAGTTTAGAATTCAAGTCATGTCGTGAATAAATGTTACTGGACTGCTCGAAAGTAGTTGCCCACAAATCAAGTCACAAATTCGACCCATTAACCTACTCTGTATAAACTTTCAAGGACCCTAAGCAGATTGGGACAGTAAAGTGTAGACTCATTGTTGGACACAAGGCATTTAAGATTATTAGCCGCTCAAATTTTTTTAACTCACTCAAAAAAGAAAGGGCACAATATATTTTTATTAACTTGATATAAATGGAAGTGCGGATAGTCTTATGTGAAGTTGACAATATAGTAAGTGAAGAAGACTGTTGCTGGGGAAGAAGCACAAATCGGTAAGAAAATGAGTTCTTGGCCATTTTCCAAAGAGAAAAAATGTCAAGCAAGCAGCACAAAGAGCCAAAAACTTAAATCCCTGCTCATAGTACCATGCCACTTTATCCCGATGCTCCTCATCTGCATGCTGACATGCTCAAGGTAAAAGAACAGATTTACTATTTGGGGCTCCTCTGAGTTCTCTCTCATATTCTCCAAACCCAGCACTTCCCAATTCCTATTCACAGATTTTGTAAAATATGATCTTTCAGTAATGTATACACTTACAAGGGGAGCATAAGCAATGTACAGCCGAGAGGAATAGCGACCAGTTACGATGCAAAGCAACGCATGCATTGGAATGAGATTGATGATGAATGTGTATCCTCCCCATGAGCAAACCTGGAAGTTAATAAACCAAAGTCAACTATGAGAGGCCTAAAATGGAAAATGTAAACTCACATAAAAGAAAGTGGCAAACAAAAAATACTTACCATGTAGAAGTAGGAGATGGCATTCAAAGTGGCATAAAAGAGTGATCCGGTATTAAGTGTCTGTTAACATAGAAACATGATATTAGAAAATCGAACAAGTAACTACTAACTACAAAGAGAACAAAGTTTAAGCCACAAGTGAAAACACTGAAATTCCTTTCAGATTTACAATTAAAACGGTGTTATATATTGTTGGTTGTGCTCCTGGAGCAACATCTAACCTTGATTTACTTATCTAAATAATTATGTGATAAAGTAACATCTAACCTTTATGTAGAGAAAGAATGTGAAGATTAATGCAAATATAGCCACTGCTTCATTGTCATAGCTGCCAGCCACAGATCGAGATATATATGATGGAACCTGAAATATGCACACCGGACAACTGATGCAATTATCCAATAGTAACTGAAAATTTCAAAAATAAAGCATCCCTGGAAGGGCACAGTACTAGGCAGGGCATAAGTAATTCATTTAACTGACGCACTAAGTACTCAAATAGCTGTAACTGAGGATTTCATTGCAATCCAAAGTGTTGTAGCTAGCGGTGTCACCTAGAGGGAGGTGAATAGGTGAATCCAAGGGATTTTAAAATTAATGCGGAAATATAAATGACTAAACACAGAGCTTTTCTCTCAGATGATTAACACAAGTAAGATCTGAGATACTCTCAGATTCAACAGTGAGCACAGTTCTAATATCACAGTACTTAAACAGAGAGATGAAGGGATAGAGTTTTTTTCAACACAAAGAACCAAGTCCATAGTACTTAAACAGCCCAACTTTCGAATGACTTTGAAGTTAGTATTGCACGGGCTTGTAATACATATGTTTTAAGTCATGGGCATTCAATGAAAACTCATTGGTGTCACTAAGAAACCCGAAAAAAGTAATTCTGGGAAATAGCGCAGTGTCGAACCAAGAATAGAGCAACAATTGTATTTATGAGCTTCACCCCGAGCCAATTCGCAATGACCAATGCAGAGACGTCCTCTAAAACAGCAGAATCTTTCCTCTATCTTTTTCAGTGGGATTCTGTTTTAAGTTGCAATATCTCAATTACAATAGGAGCATCCATCTTTCCATATCATTTTCATAGCCTCCCCATCATCCATCAACAAGAACCATTCGGGAAAATGTCAATTCATCACCCCAGCTTTTAGAACTAATCAAGTGGGAAAAAGATGATGTTGAGGTAGGTCCCACATAAAAACTCAAAAACAAAGAAGATCCCATCCTATCCATCTAAGGAAAGAGGAAATGCAACAATTGATAATCATCAATCATAGTAGGATATTCAAGAGAATCTTATCAGTACTCATCTCAAAAACCTCAAATTTCTTTAAATTCTAACCCAGAATGGTAAAACTACTCAGGCTCACCTCCTGCTTGGAGACGACATGTGCTAATTACGAGAGTAGTAATCATATGAACTTCAATTCAAGTTGATTTCTCCATTCATCACATTGAGCAGAGTGACAACTTCTAAGTGCACATCAAAGCTAAAAGGATCACAGAACGTCTTATATAAACTCTACATTCTCCAAATACAGCAACTTGTTACCTCATTTTAAAAGTTTTAAGTCACAATATCTGCAGTTCCCCTTTATAGAAATGAGACAACAATCTGGACAAAGAAGAGGCTATACCATGATCGACAGTTTTCTTCTACTATCTTTCAGTTCAGTTCCGTAATGAAAAAGCAATTACTTTCAGTACTCAGCTACTGTCTTACCATCGCTAAAAGGACCGCAGCTGTCAATCCAGCACCAGCACCCTTAACTTCCTGAAGAAGATACAGGTAACAACATCAATGTCCTGGAGACTTTAGCTTCAAAGAACTTAAAGCGAAAATAAAAGAGGAGTAGACTAGAAGACTAACCTTCGTCAAAAGGTAGGTTGCCCATGAAGCAAAGGCAGAGAATATAGTGCAGTAAACACACAGACAGTCTCCACGGATAGAGGAATATTCAGAGAGTTCAGGATCCTAAAATGAGAAAGTACTTGATTAGAAGAAGAAGAAGATCACCACCTTAAATTTAACATACACACTCCTTTTTATCCTAGCTCCACATATTAGACTAGATCACAAGACAAAAATCATTCTTGTGGTCTGTGATCTCTCAGCTAAAACAAAACCTTTTTCTATGTACCAGTTTTTCCATAAAAAATGAAGATTTACCCTTCAGTATTTCTGGACCTTCTTTCAATAGATAAAGGAAAGACAGTGAAAGAATCGAAAATAAACGCATTCAGGAAGAACTACAACAAAGAAAGAAGCAAAACTAAGCAAAGCAAAGCCTGCTACGAGTTGAAATGAATTTATGCATCTTGTTCTTTAACTTTGATCCAAATAATTATCGACTATTTAATCTTGCATTCCTATGTATCGGTAGATCTTGAAATCATACAAAAACAACAAAACTTAATTGAGCAGCAGTAGTCCTCTGAAGCCTTTAACAA
>JAGVVM010000843.1:0-56305 GCA_019149425.1 Psidium friedrichsthalianum | reverse complement strand
AACCGAGTTGACACGAGCACGCTTGAAAGGTAAGCCTAAGACTCTCTTGACATGTGGTTTTGTTTTTTTTTAATTGAAATGTACAGATAGCTATGAAGAAGATTCACATATGGGTTATGTTTATTTCTGTTGTGCCTGCTTTGTTTTGGACGAAAAGTTTCGAAAATTTCTCGTACGAATCACAAGATTATATAATAACAATTCGAATTGAGTATTTTTTTGTGACCTTTCCTTCCGAGTAAATGTACGGATTTTTTGCGCGTCCATACAATAAGACTCCCCCATATCATGGATAAAAAACATTTTAAGATTTGAGTTAATCACTCAGATTTCGACTCGTGCGTCATCAAATCCATAAATTTAGGCTGTGTATGGTAACGCTCAGAAAAAGTGTTTCTATTCTCAAAGTGTTCTTGGAACACTTTGGGAACAGAAACGCGTATGGTAAAAAAGTGATCCCATAGTGTTCCGGGAACACTTTGAGAAACAAAAACACTTTTAGATCAGAAATGAGAAACAAAAAAAACTTGTTTCTGTGTTCCCGAAACACTTTTTAGAAACATATTGAGAACATTTTTTAGAAATAATGGGAACACTTTCTTGAAAGTAATTAAAAATAAAATAATAAAATAATAAAATAATAAAAATAAAAAATTTTAAAAAATTAAAAATTAAAAATAAATTTAATTAATTAAAAAAAATAAAAAAATAATTTTTCAAAAAATAAAATAAAATAAAATTAATTAAATTAAATTAAATTAAATTAATTAATTAAAAATAATCAAAAATAAAATATTTTTTGAAAAAATAAATTATTTAAAATAAAATTAAAAATTAAAAATCGAAATAATAAGAATAAGTAAAAATTAAAAAATAAATAAAGCAATTAAATAATAAAAAATATTCAAAATAATAAAAATTAATTGAGAAATCGAATCATTTAGAAAGGGTATTTTTTATCAAACGGTATTACGTCAAAGTTGCATCCAAATACACTTTTTATAGTTGATCAATTCCAATTCATCTTCTCTTTCTTCTTTTTTTTTTTTTAGTTGATCTTGTCTATAATGAAAAATTAGGAACATAATTTTTTACAGTTACCAAACGTGTTTCTATTCCTTTTTGTTCTAAGAACAAAAATTTTACGTAATTACCAAACGCATTTCTGTTATCAGAAATCATTACCGGAACAGAAACAGAATAAAGTGTTTTTGTTTCAATAGTTATTTCGGGAAAAAAAAAATATTACCATACGCAGCCTTAGTGATTAATTTCATAAGCTCAGAAACCGACCCGCCTAGGGAGTTTAGGTAATCCATTAAACCTCAAGACGCACGACCTTATTGTTTTACGCGTGACTTGCTATTTTCTTCCCCTTAGCAACAAGAGAAGCAGATAATCAATGGCCACAAACGCTCCAAGCAATGGCCTGCGTGCGCGAGCGAGAACCACACCATTCTCTGGTTTTCGTACCGTAAGGGTGACGTAGAAGTAGGTTGTCTTGTCACGGAAGCAAGGGAGCGGATGGAGGGCAACACTCCAAATATAAAAAAAGGTGTGCAAAATCAAATTGAATGATGATACATTACCATAAAGGTCTTAAAATTAATGTGAGGATGTCAATTCAATTAAAACTTTTAAATTTTAATAATTAAGTTCTACACCTTTTAACGATTTGTTAATAATGTAGTCACTCTCACCAATTTTATCCGAAAATCACTCACACATGCTGACCGTCCTACGTGACATGGCTAGCACTAACCGTTAACTTGGACAATATTTGTATTTTTTAAAATTTTTGTTTGGGTCTTGTGATAAGACTTGTCATGTATCTTTTGGCCTCCACACATTTTGGACATGCCAAACACTTTATTTCTCTTCGAGATAGTGTGTGATTATGTTTGCACATGATACAATAGATAAACCCTCATACTAATTACTTCATATTTGAAAGAAGAGAATACAGTTGATTCCTTCCTCGTGCATATTCCATCATCTGTTAAAGAGCCCAAAAAAAAAAAAAGAGAGAGAGAGAGAGAGAAAGAAATGAAGAAGACAAAACCCACATGCTTAAACCCTAATTTCCAGCTTGAAGGCAGCATGAAGAACTTCTTTAAAGTGAAATTAACCCAATAACATCCATGATGACTCGTGTAAAACAAAACCTTATGAAGACTGTGCGTACTAAAATAAGAACCCAAATAATCAAATCTGTTGGCTATTGACACACCAAGAAACAACTCAAACCACCCGATGAGGATGGGGATCAATATGCAAAATGAAAAAGGTGTGGTACAAATGCAACGTGAGAATTAAATCAATCCTAATTTGAGACAATTAGTCCCTAACTTCTCTGACGCCCCATTTTCTGATGGTCTACATTAAAGGAACTTCCTTTAATTTTAGTAAATATTCCATCATTCCAAGAGCACTTCAAAGTGCCCCACATATAGAATGTGAGGCAATCTGTTAGGGTGTGTTTGTTTCATGAAAATGCAAGATTTGAAAACATGTTCCAAAAAATGATCGCTTTTATCGCTTACAATAATGAATAAATGAAAATATTTTCATCATCTAAGAAATAATTAGTCATAAAATTATTATCGATAAAGAAAACATTTTTCCCTAACTAATTTTTTAAGTGATATAACCAATTTTTTTCGATTTTTTTTTCAAATTTTGAGTTTTTGTGAAACAAAAGCATTCTTGGTGTATAACGTCGCAAGTATATGTTCTGATCATGTTATGGTCAAATTTAATGTGGTGAAAGTGCACAGTCACCTTTTGTCCTAGAGCACTTTATACCACACATAAACCCTTTACGTTCTCTCACCATAAAATGAGAACACTTCCCCATAAAATATTCAAAATGAAAAAAAAAATTATAGTGTTAATTTATATTAATCTATAATATTTTGGATTCACCAGGCAACCTTTTCTCATGTTGATCAGATGGCACCCGGGCCAGCATGAAATGTGGCTTATCTCGGTTTGAGTTAGAATAACTTCCACTTATTGACAAAATTCAATGTGGCAGTGAGTATTTCCCCTTCGAGAAGGAGATAATCCGATAATTCAAACTCCGATTGGCGATGTCTTTGAATAAAGTGTAATTAGGGTCAAGGTCTTCAGGGCCACTCATGGTAGGCAATGGGTATTTGGTATAAACTCTTACTCTGGAACCTGATCAAATCAAGCTCCTAAAAAAAAGGAAAGGAAACTCGTTTCATGCTCATTCCCAGAAGGGATTTGCATATAAGGCTCATGCTTCACTTAAGGACAAAAGGGTCAAGCGCATGAGGTCACTGTGAGGTCACAAGATGACTTAGGGTTTCTCTCTTCTTCTTCTTTTTGTGTGGTGTTGGGCATGATTGGGGCATTGGGACCTCCATGATTGGGACTTTACTCTTTGCTATTTTTATTTAGGCAGCGGCGCTAACAGTCAAGTTGTTGTGGGGGAGTGAACTTGGCCATCGCTCTCAGTATTCATGCTTGAATAGTTACATTTTATTCTGTATGGGAAGTGATTATGGTGGGCTAGGTATCCAGATTATCTGCTTATCATAAATTATCTGTACCAACTTCTAAATTTAATTGATGGGTTTAATAACAAGACTCACATAGATTCTACACTTAGTGTGGGAATTGCTACGCTGGTCGCGTCTTCTTCATCCCTTTTAGTGAAATGACACAAATGGTCTCTGAATGCTTGTCTGATGTGCAATGTGGTCTCTAAACTTTCAATTTGGTTAATATGATTTTTGGACTTTTGGTACATATTCAACTTAGTTTTTGGATTTTAAGAAAATGTTCAGTATTGTTTCTAAACATGAATTAATGGAAGGACAATATTTAACAATTTTCATAGGTCCAAGGATTATATTAAACAAATTAAAATTTCAGGGCAACATTGCACATTGAGCTAAAGTTGAGGGACCACATTGAATAAATTTAAAGTTTAGAGATCACATTACACATTGGGCGAAAGTTCAAGAACCATTGTGTCATCCCTCTTGTTTTCCAATGCAAAAAGTGTCATTCTATCTTTATACACACATTTGTTCCTCCATATGACAGTTTAAATTCAGAATAAAAATAAAGTTGACTACGTCGACACCTGAATTTTGACAACCCCATTAGTCATTCATTGCATAAGGGATCGAGCTCGATCTCTGAGAAAAAATATTGACACTGCATCGTTTTGAATTTGCGTTCTTTTCAGCATTTTTTTTCCTGCATTTAGGTACGCATGGTATTTCAGATCAACACATTTACATTAAGCTTAAGATAGGGGCACGGTCGGCTGCGGACTTTGGGAAAATCTGGATTGTGAACTTTGGAAAAAGAGGAAGAGAGGACCGAGTTTAATGGGGGCTGAGTTAGAAAAGGAAAGCGCCTTTAGGTGATGGAAAATTTTGATTAGCGAGTCTTGACATTTCGGATTTCAAGGTGTACATAATTTAAGATTGATTAACCTCCGACCATTGTCATGTTTTCCATGCGTAATTACATACATAAATTTTGATTGCATGAGACATATATCTTGATGCAAGATAAACCCTAAATTTCTTTTTTTTTTTTTGGGGGATAATTGTAAGGAACAACGTCGATGAAAATTCATGAGCTATCATGATGATGCGCATATGAGGCCATTTTATGAAATGAAACTTGTCTGGATGCTACGGATGGTGGAGCAAATCATTCGTCAGTCGTATGTCTTTCAACATTCCATTATAAAATGCCAACTCCAACTTTATAAGTCAAGGTTAACAAGAGAAAGGGAGAACAGGCAAGTTCGAATGCGACGATTACGCCATTGGATCAGGCGAAACACTCGTCTCATGATTCTCCTACCCGACCATGAACCGGGGTCAAGGCAAAGAAAATTCCAACATTAATAATCATCGAGAGACGACGTTACCCACGTGAGCCTCTCGTGCGAGTACAATACGTGTCGAGAGTAATTTAAGTACGGCAAAGGAGGACTTTGAATTCCTCTACATGAGGAGGGAGATCAGCTGGAATAGTGTGAAGGAGGAGCCTGTGGATCCGAACCGCCGAAACGGCAGCATCCATGGCGGGCCTCACCTGCCTGTAGTTATAATACACAAGACATGGGCTCTCGTGGTTGTGGACGCCCTCATATGTTGTTATAACGTAGCTCGAGTCGTCCTTATCTCTCTCCACCCTCTTCTTCACGTGGCACCCTCCACTCGAGCATTTGTAATAATTCCTACAACACCAAGAATCGGTACGACTGAATTTAACATTGTATCAACAAGCCATGATTAGAATTCTAAAATTGACACAATTGAAATATTTAGAATTAAATTTGTAAATTCTCAAAATGTTTAAGATTAAATCAGCACAATTGAAATTTTTTGTACGAGATTGGCCGCCGTATCAAAGGTTTAGGACTTTTTGAACAAATTTCCCTTGCTAAAACACGTGGGATTGAATGAGAATATTTCTTCGCATGTGGGCAATCACGTCAAATACCATCTAATAATGGGATTCAAAGTATCCACCATATAAAATATCCATGAACTAGCATACTATAGGTTAAACTATGCAGAATGCAATCAAATGTTACTTAAATGCAAGTAACCATTAGTGTTAAGACAACACTATCAGGACCACAAAGTTCGCACACCTTAACGAAACTTCAACATCTTTCTCAAAGTGGTTCCCAAGCATCAAAACTGGGGTCCTTGTTCGTGATAAGGAGGTTAAGGGCATTTATATGAAAAGGCGATGTAACGAAAGGAAAGTGATTGGAACACAAAGCATATCCGTCGCTCAATAGAAAGCTTCATTTACCATGCGTCCACTTGAGCAGATTGTGCCAATCTTTATTGATTTTGACTTACATATATGTCCACACTAGCTAGAGAATAATGTCCAAGTATTGCTCCAACACCAACATACAAGTAGAACTCGAAAACTAATGTCCTTCCATGGTCATGTTGTGCATGAAAACATTGGTAAAGCACATAGAGATAATAGCAAATCAGATGCTTAAGTTTAGACCTATTACTGCCAATAAGATGCTTAGGTTTTGTCCAAAGACACATTTATCCTAATTGCTCTATAACTCAATTTTATTAAAGAACATGAGTCAATTGGACATAAGAGCTCGGACTTGGGAATTCTCTCTGTGATCTCCCCAAGCGGAAGTATCAGGTTCCGCTACGTCGACCCAACAGAGCTCTTAATATTAGTCGGTGCAAAAAACTTTACGTTTGGATTAGCCACTCAAGTTTCGACTCATGCATCATCTGGTCGGTAAGTTTAGTGACTAATTCATGAACCGGAAACTATCCACCTAAGAAGGAGTTCAAAGTTATAAAACGGATACTATTGAATTGAACGTAGTATTATTTCATTAAACTGAAGACGCACGACTTTTATTATGCATGAGCTCACAACCACACCATCACTTGCCCTGCGTATGGTTTGTATTCTTGTGGTGATGGCGAAGTAAGTTGTCTTGTCACTGAAACAAGGGAGGGGGTTGAATGCAACACTCCAAAGTATGCAAAATCAAATTAAAAGATGGATGGTTTATTAGATAATACTTGTCATGGCTCTTTTTTGCCTCTGCATGTATTCATTCCAAAACTATATCTCCCTTTGAGATGGTGTGATTATACTTGCACGTGACTCAATGATAAACCCTATAGTAATTACTTCATGTTTGAAAGAAGAGAATACAGCTGATTAATTTATTATGGGACAAGAATACCGCAAGTGTCATATTTCGTACAATACTCACTTGAGTGCCATAATTCTATTTTTGCCACTTGAATGCCTTAACTTGGAAAGATCATTTACGTTAGTGCCATAATTGCAATCGATCACTTGAGGGCTGAAAATTTTTAGAAACATTTGCCCAAGTGCTGAAAATCCAACTTGGCATAGCACTTGTAGTGAATGTTTTTGAAAATTTATGATACTTAAGTAGTCAAATGAAGAATTATACGGCACTCACGTAATCTCAAAAAAGCTATGGTGCCTCAACTGAGCGACATCTAGAAGTAATATCACTTAAGTGATTGAAAAAATTATGGGAGCGTCTTACGGAAGTTATGATACTTATGGTATCCTTTTCCTTCTTCCTCATGCATGTGCCATCAACTGTTAATGAGCCAAAAAGGGCAAAAAAAAAAAACAAAAAACCCATCTTGCTTAGACCGTAAAACCAGCTTGAAGGAAGCATGATCAACCTTTCTAAAGTGAAACTAACCCATGAGTTTCATCCATGATAGCTCGTGTAAGCAAAGCTTTATTAAGACGGTGCACACAAAACGAAGCTGAGGACAAAACTCACAGGACATATTGACACAAAAGATACAACTCAAACCACTCGATGATGAAGAAGATCAACATGCAAAATGAAAAAAAAAAAAAAAAGGTGTGGTATAGATATAATATGAGAATTAAATCTATGGTAAAACAGAAATGAACAATCTACTCTTTATCCTAGAGCACTTTATACCACACATAATAAACCCCTTACACTCTCTCACCAAAATGGAACGAGCATCACTTTCCCCATTAAATATCGAAAATGACAAAAGAAGTTATAGCATATTGATTATATTGATCCGATCACACCCAGACAAATCAAAAAACCAATTGCAAATGAAATTCTAGGCACATATGAACATCAACTAATTAAGATTTGCAAGCTTTGAAATATACCAAAATCAATAATGGGTTCACAGGAATTAAATGGCACCTTTCAGATGAAGTGGTTCTAGCAAGCATATGCATTTATAAAAAAAGCATATGGAGCGATTCAACCTTTATTAATTTGTTTTCTAATTGAAACGAAAAATTTATTTTGTGGTCAAAAATGGAAAGAAAAATGTTAATATCGTTTGATGAACGATGAAGTTGTAATTGAAGCAAATATTACCTGGGGTTAGGGCTGTTCTTGACTGATTTCTTCCCATACTTTCGCCATTTGAATCCGTCATCCATGACCTCGAGCTCCGATTTGGTCCTGAATGCAACCCTAATGCCCGTATCTAACTTGTTCTTCCCTCTTTTGCATCTTCTGCTAAAGGAGAAGATATATTCACTAATTAATTGGGAAATTACTTCCTGATCACAGAAAACAAAAATCTAAGCATCCACGCTCTTCTTCTGAGAATAAGGAGGACCAACATGACAATCACACAAATAGAGGGCATGATCAAAATAATTCACTTGCATGTTGCTCTTTCCTCTCTCACTGGCTTCTTGACAAGCGAATCTGTTGGAGCTGCTCCCGGAATTCTTCTCAGAATTAGCAGTCATTTTCGCCAAACAAGTCTTCCTCAAAACCGTCTTCAAGAAGGAGACAGTCCGATACTTCGAACTCTGATAGATCGACCGTCTCTTTGAAGCAAGTGTAATTATGGTTAGGGTTTTCAGGGCCGTTCATGGTCACAGATGAGAGAGAGAGAGAGAGAGAGAGAGAGAGAGAGAGAGAGAGAGAAGGAGGCAATGGGTGTTAATTCAAGACCTTGAGCAAAAGAAGCTCTTAAAAAAAAAAAATCTCTGTTGGGGCAATGGGTGTTTATCCAAGACCTTGATCAAAAGAAGCTCTTAAAAAAAAAAAAAGGAAACTCTGTTGTTGCTCATTCTCCAGGAGGAGGTTGCGTAGAAGGTGCATGGTTCACTTTGCGACGAAGGGTCCCAAGCGAATGACGTCACCACGCGGTCAGGAGATGACCTAGGGTTCTCTATTTTTGTGTGGTGTTGGGTTGGGACATGAGAAACTGATCACCTCCATGAGTGGGACTTTATTCTTTGTTATTTTTAATTTGGGCAGCGGCGGCTAACATTCAAATTATTGTGGGGGAGTCAACTTGGCCAATTTGGATCTTTGTGCGCGCAAAATTGCTGTCACTGTTGATGCTGGAATACTCATATTATCTGCAAAGTTTATTGATTGCACTGTATTCTCCGTGGAAAGTGAAAATAGTGGGCTAGGTATTCCAATTCGAAGTTGAAGTACTTAATTAGAATTCACACAACTCAAGTCTAATCAAGAGAAGGAGATGGATATGCCTTTTTTTTTCTTTTTAATAATAAAAAGAAAAAAAAAGGCATATCCATCTCCTTCTCTTGATTAGACTTGAGTTGTGTGAATTCTAATAAGTACTTCAACTTCGAATTGGAATACCTAGCCCACTATTTTCACTTTCCACGGAGAATACAGTGCAATCAATAAACTTTGCAGATAATATGAGTATTCCAGCATCAACAGTGACAGCAATTTGCGCGC
Source organism: Psidium friedrichsthalianum (assembly GCA_019149425.1). Taxonomy (NCBI): domain Eukaryota; kingdom Viridiplantae; phylum Streptophyta; class Magnoliopsida; order Myrtales; family Myrtaceae; genus Psidium; species Psidium friedrichsthalianum. The sequence goes on along the minus strand of JAGVVM010000843.1, from coordinate 47,028 downwards.
ACAAAGATCCAAATTGGCCAAGTTGACTCCCCCCACAATAATTTGAATGTTAGCCGCCGCTGCCCAAATTAAAAATAACAAAGAATAAAGTCCCACTCATGGAGGTGATCAGTTCTCATGTCCCAACCCAACACCACACAAAAATAGAGAACCCTAGGTCATCTCCTGACCGCGTGGTGACGTCATTCGCTTGGGACCCTTCGTCGCAAAGTGAACCATGCACCTTCTACGCAACCTCCTCCTGGAGAATGAGCAACAACAGAGTTTCCTTTTTTTTTTTTAAGAGCTTCTTTTGATCAAGGTCTTGGATAAACACCCATTGCCCCAACAGAGATTTTTTTTTTTTAAGAGCTTCTTTTGCTCAAGGTCTTGAATTACACACCATTGCCTCCTTTCTCTCTCTCTCTCTCTCTCTCTCTCTCTCTCTCTCTCTCTCATCTGTGACCATGAACGCCCTGAAAACCCTAACCATAATTACACTTGCTTCAAAGAGACGGTCGATCTATCAGAGTTCGAAGTATCGGACTGTCTCCTTCTTGAAGACGGTTTTGAGGAAGACTTGTTGGCGAAAATGACTGCTAATTCTGAGAAGAATTCCGGGAGCAGCTCCAACAGATTCGCTTGTCAAGAAGCCAGTGAGAGAGGAAAGAGCAACATGCAAGTGAATTATTTTGATCATGCCCTCTATTTGTGTGATTGTCATGTTGGTCCTCCTTATTCTCAGAAGAAGAGCGTGGATGCTTAGATTTTTGTTTTCTGTGATCAGGAAGTAATTTCCCAATTAATTAGTGAATATATCTTCTCCTTTAGCAGAAGATGCAAAAGAGGGAAGAACAAGTTAGATACGGGCATTAGGTTGCATTCAGGACCAAATCGGAGCTCGAGGTCATGGATGACGGATTCAAATGGCGAAAGTATGGGAAGAAATCAGTCAAGAACAGCCCTAACCCCAGGTAATATTTGCTTCAATTACAACTTCATCGTTCATCAAACGATATTAACATTTTCTTTCCATTTTTGACCACAAAATAAATTTTTCGTTTCAATTAGAAAACAAATTAATAAAGGTTGAATCGCTCCCATATGCTTTTTATAAATGCATATGGCTTGCTAGAACCACTTCATCTGAAAGGTGCCATTTAATTCCTGTGAACCCATTATTGATTTTGGTATATTTCAAAGCTTGCAAATCTTAATTAGTTGATGTTCATATGTGCCTAGAATTTCATTTGCAATTGGTTTTGTGATTTGTCTGGGTGTGATCGGATCAATATAATCAATATGCTATAACTTCTTTTGTCATTTCGATATTTAATGGGGAAAGTGATGCTCGTTCCCATTTTGTGGTGAGAGAGTGTAAGGGGTTTATTATGTGTGGTATAAAGTGCTCTAGGATAAAGAGTAGATTGTTCATTTCTGTTTTACCATAGATTTAATTCTCATATTATATCTATACCACACCTTTTTTTTTTTTTTTTCATTTTGCATGTTGATCTTCTTCATCATCGAGTGGTTTGAGTTGTATCTTTTGTGTCAATATGTCCTGTGAGTTTTGTCCTCAGCTTCGTTTTGTGTGCACCGTCTTAATAAAGCTTTGCTTACACGAGCTATCATGGATGAAAACTCATGGGTTAGTTTCACTTTAGAAAGGTTGATCATGCTTCCTTCAAGCTGGTTTTACGGTCTAAGCAAGATGGGTTTTTTGTTTTTTTTTTTGCCCTTTTTGGCTCATTAACAGTTGATGGCACATGCATGAGGAAGAAGGAAAAGGATACCATAAGTATCATAACTTCCGTAAGACGCTCCCATAATTTTTTCAATCACTTAAGTGATATTACTCTAGATGTCGCTCAGTTGAGCACCATAGCTTTTTGAGATTACGTGAGTGCCGTATAATTCTTCATTTGACTACTTAAGTATCATAAATTTTCAAAAACATTCACTACAAGTGCTATGCCAAGTTGGATTTTCAGCACTTGGGCAAATGTTTCTAAAAATTTTCAGCCCTCAAGTGATCGATTGCAAATTATGGCACTAACGTAAATGATCTTTCCAAGTTAAGGCATTCAAGTGGCAAAAAATAGAATTATGGCACTCAAGTGAGTATTGTACGAAATATGACACTTGCGGTATTCTTGTCCCATAATAAATTAATCAGCTGTATTCTCTTCTTTCAAACATGAAGTAATTACTATGAGGGTTTATCAATTGAGTCACGTGCAAGTATAATCACACCATCTCAAAGGGAGATATAGTTTTGGAATGAATACATGCAGAGGCAAAAAAGAGCCATGACAAGTATGTCTAATAAACCATCCATCTTTTAATTTGATTTTGCATACTTTGGAGTGTTGCATTCAACCCCCTCCCTTGTTTCAGTGACAAGACAACTTACTTCGCCATCACCACAAGAATACAAAACCATACGCAGGGCAAGTGATGGTGTGGTTGTGAGCTCATGCATAATAAAAGGTCGTGCGTCTTCAAGTTTAATGAAATAATACTACGTTCAATTCAATAGTATCCGTTTTATAACTTTGAACTCCTTCTTAGGTGGATAGTTTCCGGGTTCATGAATTAGTCACTAAACTTACCGACCAGATGATGCATGAGTCGAAACTTGAGTGGCTAATCCAAACGTAAAGTTTTTGCACCGACTAATATTAAGAGCTCTGTTGGGTCGACGTAGCGGAAACCTGATACTTCCGCTTGGGGAGATCACAGAGAGAATTCCCAAGTCCGAGCTCTTATGTCCAATTGACTCATGTTCTTTAATAAAATTGAGTTATAGAGCAATTAGGATAAATGTGTCTTTGGACAAAACCTAAGCATCTTATTGGCAGTAATAGGTCTAAACTTAAGCATCTGATTTGCTATTATCTCTATGTGCTTTACCAATGTTTTCATGCACAACATGACCATGGAAGGACATTAGTTTCGAGTTCTACTTGTATGTTGGTGTTGGAGCAATACTTGGACATTAATTCTCTAGCTAGTGTGGACATATATGTAAGTCAAAATCAATAAAGATTGGCACAATCTGCTCAAGTGGACGCATGGTAAATGAAGGCTTTCTATTGAGCGACGGATATGCTTTGTGTTCCAATCACTTTCCTTTCGTTACATCGCCTTTTCATATAAATGCCCTTAACCTCCTTATCACGAAACAAGGACCCCAGTTTTGATGCTTGGGAACCACTTTGAGAAAGATGTTGAAGTTTCGTTAAGGTGTGCGAACTTTGTGGTCCTGATAGTGTTGTCTTAACACTAATGGTTAACTTGCATTTAAGTAACATTTGATTGCATTCTGCATAGTTTAACTATAGTATGTATGCTAGTTCATGGATATTTTATATGGTGGATACTTTGAATCCCATTATTAGATGGTATTGACGTGATTGCCCACATGCGAAGGAAATATTCTCATTCAATCCCACGTGTTTTAGCAAGGGAAATTTGTTCAAAAAAGTCCTAAACCTTTGATACGGCGGCCAATCTCGTACAAAAAATTTCAATTGTGCTGATTTAATCTTAAACATTTTGAGAATTTACAAATTTAATTCTAAATATTTCAATTGTGTCAATTTTAGAATTCTAATCATGGCTTGTTGATACAATGTTAAATTTCAGTCGTACCGATTCTTGGTGTTGTAGGAATTATTACAAATGCTCGAGTGGAGGGTGCCACGTGAAGAAGAGGGTGGAGAGAGATAAGGACGACTCGAGCTACGTTATAACAACATATGAGGGCGTCCACAACCACGAGAGCCCATGTCTTGTGTATTATAACTACAGGCAGGTGAGGCCCGCCATGGATGCTGCCGTTTCCGGCGGTTCGGATCCACAGGCTCCTCCTTCACACTATTCCAGCTGATCTCCCTCCTCATGTAGAGGAATTCAAAGTCCTCCTTTGCCGTACTTAAATTACTCTCGACACGTATTGTACTCGCACGAGAGGCTCACGTGGGTAACGTCGTCTCTCGATGATTATTAATGTTGGAATTTTCTTTGCCTTGACCCCGGTTCATGGTCGGGTAGGAGAATCATGAGACGAGTGTTTCGCCTGATCCAAATGGCGTAATCGTCGCATTCGAACTTGCCTGTTCTCCTTTCTTGTTAACCTTGACTTATAAAGTTGGAGTTGGCATTTATAATGGAATGTTGAAAGACATACGACTGACGAATGATTTGCTCCACCATCCGTAGCATCCAGACAAGTTTCATTTTCATAAAATGGCCTCATATGCGCATCATCATGATAGCTCATGAATTTTCATCGACGTTGTTCCTTACAATTATCCCCAAAAAAAAAAAAAAGAAATTTAGGGGTTTATCTTGCATCAAGATATATGTCTCATGCAATCAAAATTTATGTATGTAATTACGCATGGAAAACATGACAATGGTCGGAGGTTAATCAATCTTAAATTATGTACACCTTGAAATCCGAAATGTCAAGACTCGCTAATCAAAATTTTCCATCACCTAAAGGCGCTTTCCTTTTCTAACTCAGCCCCATTAAACTCGGTCCTCTCTTCCTCTTTTTCCAAAGTTCACAATCCAGATTTTCCCAAAAGTCCGCAGCCGACCGTGCCCCTATCTTAAGCTTAATGTAAATGTGTTGATCTGAAATACCATGCGTACCTAAATGCAGGAAAAAAAATGCTGAAAAGAACGCAAATTCAAAAACGATGCAGTGTCAATATTTTTTCTCAGAGATCGAGCTCGATCCCTTATGCAATGAATGACTAATGGGGTTGTCAAAATTCAGGTGTCGACGTAGTCAACTTTATTTTTATCTGAATTTAAACTGTCATATGGAGGAACAAATGTGTGTATAAAGATAGAATGACACTTTTTGCATTGGAAAACAAGAGGGATGACACAATGGTTCTTGAACTTTCGCCCAATGTGTAATGTGATCTCTAAACTTTAAATTTATTCAATGTGGTCCCTCAACTTTAGCTCAATGTGCAATGTTGCCCTTGAAATTTTAATTTGTTTAATATAATCCTTGGACCTATGAAAATTGTTAAATATTGTCCTTCCATTAATCATGTTAGAAACAATACTGAACATTTTCTTAAAATCCAAAAACTAAGTTGAATATGTACCAAAAGTCCAAAAATCATATTAACCAAATTGAAAGTTTAGAGACCACATTGCACATCAGACAAGCATTCAGAGACCATTTGTGTCATTTCACTAAAAGGGATGAAGAAGACGCGACCAGCGTAGCAATTCCCACACTAAGTGTAGAATCTATGTGAGTCTTGTTATTAAACCCATCAATTAAATTTAGAAGTTGGTAAAGATAATTTATGATAAGCAGATAATCTGGATACCTAGCCCACCATAATCACTTCCCATACAGAATAAAATGTAACTATTCAAGCATGAATACTGAGAGCGATGGCCAAGTTCACTCCCCCCACAACAACTTGACTGTTAGCGGCCGTGCCTAAATAAAAATAGCAAAGAGTAAAGTCCCAATCATGGAGGTCCCAATGCCCCAATCATGCCCAACACCACACAAAAAGAAGAAGAAGAGAGAAACCCTAAGTCATCTTGTGACCTCACAGTGACCTCATGCGCTTGACCCTTTTGTCCTTAAGTGAAGCATGAGCCTTATATGCAAATCCCTTCTGGGAAATGAGCATGAAACGAGTTTCCTTTCCTTTTTTTTAGGAGCTTGATTTGATCAGGTTCCAGAGTAAGAGTTTATACCAAATACCCATTGCCTACCATGAGTGGCCCTGAAGACCTTGACCCTAATTACACTTTATTCAAAGACATCGCCAATCGGAGTTTGAATTATCGGATTATCTCCTTCTCGAAGGGGAAATACTCACTGCCACATTGAATTTTGTCAATAAGTGGAAGTTATTCTAACTCAAACCGAGATAAGCCACATTTCATGCTGGCCCGGGTGCCATCTGATCAACATGAGAAAAGGTTGCCTGGTGAATCCAAAATATTATAGATTAATATAAATTAACACTATAATTTTTTTTTCATTTTGAATATTTTATGGGGAAGTGTTCTCATTTTATGGTGAGAGAACGTAAAGGGTTTATGTGTGGTATAAAGTGCTCTAGGACAAAAGGTGACTGTGCACTTTCACCACATTAAATTTGACCATAACATGATCAGAACATATACTTGCGACGTTATACACCAAGAATGCTTTTGTTTCACAAAAAACTCAAAATTTGAAAAAAAAATCGAAAAAAAATTGGTTATATCACTTAAAAAAATTAGTTAGGGAAAAATGTTTTCTTTATCGATAATAATTTTATGACTAATTATTTCTTAGATGATGAAAATATTTTCATTTATTCATTATTGTAAGCGATAAAAGCGATCATTTTTTGGAACATGTTTTCAAATCTTGCATTTTCATGAAACAAACACACCCTAACAGATTGCCTCACATTCTATATGTGGGGCACTTTGAAGTGCTCTTGGAATGATGGAATATTTACTAAAATTAAAGGAAGTTCCTTTAATGTAGACCATCAGAAAATGGGGCGTCAGAGAAGTTAGGGACTAATTGTCTCAAATTAGGATTGATTTAATTCTCACGTTGCATTTGTACCACACCTTTTTCATTTTGCATATTGATCCCCATCCTCATCGGGTGGTTTGAGTTGTTTCTTGGTGTGTCAATAGCCAACAGATTTGATTATTTGGGTTCTTATTTAGTACGCACAGTCTTCATAAGGTTTTGTTTACACGAGTCATCATGGATGTTATTGGGTTAATTTCACTTTAAAGAAGTTCTTCATGCTGCCTTCAAGCTGGAAATTAGGGTTTAAGCATGTGGGTTTTGTCTTCTTCATTTCTTTCTCTCTCTCTCTCTCTTTTTTTTTTTTTTGGGCTCTTTAACAGATGATGGAATATGCACGAGGAAGGAATCAACTGTATTCTCTTCTTTCAAATATGAAGTAATTAGTATGAGGGTTTATCTATTGTATCATGTGCAAACATAATCACACACTATCTCGAAGAGAAATAAAGTGTTTGGCATGTCCAAAATGTGTGGAGGCCAAAAGATACATGACAAGTCTTATCACAAGACCCAAACAAAAAATTTTAAAAAATACAAATATTGTCCAAGTTAACGGTTAGTGCTAGCCATGTCACGTAGGACGGTCAGCATGTGTGAGTGATTTTCGGATAAAATTGGTGAGAGTGACTACATTATTAACAAATCGTTAAAAGGTGTAGAACTTAATTATTAAAATTTAAAAGTTTTAATTGAATTGACATCCTCACATTAATTTTAAGACCTTTATGGTAATGTATCATCATTCAATTTGATTTTGCACACCTTTTTTATATTTGGAGTGTTGCCCTCCATCCGCTCCCTTGCTTCCGTGACAAGACAACCTACTTCTACGTCACCCTTACGGTACGAAAACCAAGAATGGTGTGGTTCTCGCTCGCGCACGCAGGCCATTGCTTGGAGCGTTTGTGGCCATTGATTATCTGCTTCTCTTGTTGCTAAGGGGAAGAAAATAGCAAGTCACGCGTGTAAAACAATAAGGTCGTGCGTCTTGAGGTTTAATGGATTACCTAAACTCCCTAGGCGGGTCGGTTCTGAGCTTATGAAATTAATCACTAAGGCTGCGTATGGTAATATTTTTTTTTTCCCGAAATAACTATTGAAACAAAAACACTTTATTCTGTTTCTGTTCCCGGTAATGATTTCTGATAACAGAAATGCGTTTGGTAATTACGTAAAATTTTTGTTCTTAGAACAAAAAAGGAATAGAAACACGTTTGGTAACTGTAAAAAATTATGTTCCTAATTTTTCATTATAGACAAGATCAACTAAAAAAAAAAAAAGAAAGAAAGAGAAGATGAATTGGAATTGATCAACTATAAAAAGTGTATTTGGATGCAACTTTGACGTAAATACCGTTTGATAAAAAATACCTTTCTAAATGATTCGATTTCTCAATTAATTTTTATTATTTTGAATATTTTTTATTATTTAATTGCTTTATTTATTTTTTAAATTTTTACTTATTCTTATTATTTCGATTTTTAATTTTAATTTTATTTAAATAATTTATTTTTTCAAAAAAATATTTTATTTTTGATTATTTTTAATTAATTAATTTAATTTAATTATTTAATTATTTTATTTTATTTTATTTTTTGAAAAATTATTTTTATTTTTTTAATTAATTAAATTTATTTTTAATTTTTAATTTTTTAAAATTTTTTATTTTTATTATTTTATTTTTTATTATTTTTATTTTTAATTACTTTCAAGAAAGTGTTCCCAATTATTTCTAAAAAAATGTTCTCATATGTTTCTAAAAAGTGTTTCGGGAACACAGAAACAAGTTTTTTTGTTTCTCATTTCTGATCTAAAAGTGTTTTTGTTTCTCAAAAGTGTTCCCGGAACACTATGGGATCACTTTTTTACCATACGCGTTTCTGTTCCCAAAGTGTTCCAAGAACACTTTGAGAATAGAAACACTTTTTCTGGAGCGTTACCATACACAGCCTAAATTTATGGATTGATGACGCACGAGTCGAAATCTGAGTGATTAACTCAAATCTTAAATGTTTTTTATCCATGATATGGGGGAGTCTTATTGTATGGACGCGGCAAAAAATCCGTACATTTACTCGGAAGGAAAGGTCACAAAAAAAATAGCTCAAATTCGAAGTTGTTATTATATAATCTTGTGATTCGTACGAGAAATTTCGAAACTTTTCGTCCAAAAACAAAGCAGGCACAACAGAAATAAACATAACCCATATGTGAATCTTCTTCATAGGCTATCTGTACATTTCAATTAAAAAACAAAACCACATGTCAAGAGAGTCTTAGGCTTACCTTTCAAAGCGTGCTCGTGTCAACTCGGTTCATAGTTTCTTGAGCTCCACAAACATCGAGCTCTAATTCAGACATGTCCCAATCCTGCAGCGAATGGAAGTCGTAGCTTGCACTCGAATGTTGCTTCAATTGTGCTAGCAATCCTTTGAAACGAAGCAATCCGAGCTTGCCTGTAGATCACGAGCAATCTCATATTTGGGCGTGGATAAGGAGTGGTGGCCAGGTGGCCACTATCGGCCATGGCCCTTACGGCCATGGTTGGCCAGTGGCTTGCCTAGCCACACTTCGCCTACTCGTTGCCCATTATCGTCTCGTGTTATGTGATATTATCACTTTGTTTATTGGATAACAAACATTATCTCTTTAATTTTTTCTTAGATAAGAAATCTTATCTCTTATCCTTAGATGATAAACCTTATCATCTCATAGATCGTGCAGTTGTCACATTAGTATGACATCATGCTGAGATCGTGCTTGCATTACATGCTATCTGTTCATGATTAGGAATTAGAATCAAATCTAATTTTAGTTTGACTATCCTAATAGTCGTGCTTGCAAACATTTTGCATCTCAACTTCCTACAACATCGTCGTGTATTGATTATGGCGTGTGACACCCCTAAGTTCATCACTGAGTTGGTAGTAGGACGTATATTAACAGATTAGTATTATCAAGAGAATTGACGTCCCTAATCAATCTTTAGGTCTCACAAGTCATGAGTGACATCTAGCAATATGTCATGGCTATTCAAATAATGTGAATGTTACAAGAACATAATGAACCTATTAGCTTTAGCTACAACGTAGTTCAATCCTTCTGTCTTACCATGTCTCAATCGAATAAAGGCCATGAATTATTAGTCAAGCCGCCAATTCAATCATATGCCTAGATCTATCTAACATGCATATTCTCGAAACTTTCTCGATTACAACCTTGGCTAAGGATTTGCATGCACTGTCACGATTAAATCATATAAGACATCAACCTCATATATGATGAGGAGACATATCTAACTATCGCGCACACATGTGCCTTCGTATGCTAACAAACCATGACCATCAATTACAGAGGTAAATCAATAACCCACAATGTGCGTACTTGTGAACATAGTCACTCGGCATGCAATCCAACATCGGCTCAAGTCTAAGGATCTTTACATCTAATCAAAGCATAAACGACTAGACGTTGACCCGTTATGAAGCTTTCATGCTTGCTAATCATTCAACGTGTGTTATGTTTAGTGAACTCGTCCAATATGAGTACCTGTGTTTAACTTAGACGTCTAATATCCAATAACTTGTGACACATCATCCCCTTGAACATCCAATACTCAATGGCGAAGCTCAGAACACACTAGTCTCAACAGGATCATTGACGTCCATTCAACAATTTATTGACTAGGAACAATTTAAAGATCATGTTTAACTAAGACCTATCACACATGTTCTCGTTGTCTCAAGAATAAGTTCAGTTACAACTGATCTTTCAGACTTCATTCATTAGAAAAATGAGACATAATGAATGAACACATCTTGCCATTAATATGATTGAAAGTACAATAAAATATCTAGAGTACAACCACCACATGTTTATTTTAGGGCATACACCTAACATATAATTGGACTTATGTGCATTAAAAAATAAGTTATGAGCCAACTAGTGTGTGTGTGTGTGTGTGTGTGTGTGTGTGTGTGTGTGTGTGTTATGGACAGAAGGTTCCATGACCTAACCGATTGGTCACATAATCCGAAAGAACAACAAGACTTGAAGTGCCTTGGTCTCTAGGATTTTCTTGAGTCCTCTACAAGATTTTTAGGGGTGAGCGGTATGGTAAATGTCCCATGTTCTAAACTTCTCATTTTTAATGTCGATCGTTGTTAAACGAGAAGATGCAATCGAAGCCCTTAGATCTAGAGTCAATCAAGGACTGTAATGATATGTCCCCTTGTATAAATAGAGGAGCTCTCCCTACCATTTGTATCCATCCAACACTTGAGTAATACAAAAAATTCTCTCCAATAGCTTCTCTTTTAAACATTTTCTCTCTCTATGATCCGGATGAGTGAGCAAGCGACCCTAGAGAAAGGTATAGCTTAGATGTTTTAATGATCCAAGGAAACCTAAGTCACCGCACGTTTCGATCCCAAGCAATCAGCCTATGACGTGTGTGTCTCCACATGTATATTCAATAAAATAACTCTACTGAGTTACGGGCTTTATACATGAAAAGATAAAATCCTCTATAGAAAGAAAGTTAAAATCCTTTGTTTGCCTTCGACTTTGGAGAAAGGCCCCTCCTTTTACATTTACGTCGCGAGCCATGTCTATGACATGCTGGGCATTCAGTGCCTTTGAAGGCCTGCTCCATTCCTTATCTCGCCAGCCATCAACCTTCTCCATCTCCTCTTTGTTGGTTTTTTCGTGTATATGAAAACCCCAAAGACAAACAAAAATGGCGATATGTTGCAATTCTATAAAAATTAATAAAAGCATAATGCAACTAGAATCTTTGCTATGTATCTGTGTGAATGTTGTATGTTTTTTTTTTTTTTCTGTATGTGTGTGTGAGAGAGGCTTATCTTAAAAAGTAAAAAACACCCCAAGAATTATCAATTCTTGAGAAAACTTCATTTACCAAGAAGATAAGGCGAAATGTGATTAGCTTAGTAGAGTTGTGATGAGGAAAGCTGAGTGATTTTGTTCTTGAGAAGATGAAGAAGGTCGGTGACTTTCAGCATGCACAAAGAATTTCAAATGAGAACATGCACCTAGCGAGAGGCGGAGGAGTGATTTTACAACCCCGAGAATCATCAATGCCTGGGAAAGCTTCATCTACCATGAAGAAAAAGCGAAATGGAATTACCTGAGTAGATTTGTGATTCGCAACTGAGTGATTTCGTGGAGTGTAATGTAAATCTAATTATTTATTAAATTTGTGATTGGTTTGATCCTAGAAAATATTTTGCAAACAATCCTCATTGATTTAGTAATCATGTGAGTGCACAAGTGATACTCAATAATCGAAACTGTAAATAAATTTCTTAAAAATCTTGATAAGCTAAGCAAGCAGAAGCGAATTTTTATCATTGTCCAATGCAACAGGGATTCTAGGAAATGTTAACTAAAGCCAAACAATGATGCATGTATGGATGATCTATACATGATTTAAGGATTTCTGAATGTAATTATGTGATGTCAAATAATTCTTTTTGGGCTTCCTTGCTTAAAACAGACATGACTTAATTTAAATGCTATAACTACATGATTTCTAATCTAAGCATACATTATCCTAAAGATGAAGGTCCTAAACTAAAAATTATGAATGCAAATAAATTTCTAAATGTGTACGTGCTATATGATATGCGAGTTATACGCAACAATGATAAATTTACATCAAGATTTTGGGGAAAAGGACACTTTTTTGTGCTGAAAGTTGTGTGCGGAGAATATATTGGTGCCAAAAATTTCAATTAGATCACTTAAACGCGAAGTTATTTGAAAAACGGTCACTTTGGTGCCAAGTCCGATTTCTACACCAAAATTCTGACATGGCATTATTTTGTTAATATTCAAGGATGACGTGACTTTAGCAAGGTCCAGTCAGCAATTAAAAAAGGTAAAAATTAAAAAAAATACTAAAAATAAGAATACAAACTTAATCGGTTTACAAAAAAAAATCTAAAAATTAGAAAAAAATCAAAGATACAAATCTTATTTAAAATAAATTGAAAAATTAGGTTAAAATTTAACCCAAAAAAAAGCAAAAACTCAAAAAAAAAAAAAAAAAGGGGTGAACATGAACGTGAACGTTTTTCAAAATAGACGGCGAGGGCTTAAGCCCTCACTCTCGTCGCCCCACCTTCGCTGGAAATGGCCGATAAGGGTGGGAGCATGGCCAGTGGGGGGTCACCAAGCTCTAGCCACGCCCACCGACCGCAGGCGAGGGTTGGCCGCCCTTGCCTAGGTCTAGCCGAGGGCCGACAACCCTCGCTTGCGGCCTGCGGGGGTCATCAAGCCCCTAGCAAGTTTTAGAATTTAAATGTTTGCTAATTTTTAAAATTAAATTTGATTTATTTTAAAGTGCAGAAGTCCACGTGGACTGATTTTTTAATGTCACTTTATATTAAAAAATTTATTATTAATGACATGTAGCACTTTTGATCGGAAAATTTCACCGAAGGCACCAAAGTGATCATTTTATCTCTAATTTGGTACTAAAGTGATCCTTTTTTTAAAAAAAAAATTGGCACTTAAGTAATCCAATTGAAACTTGTAGTATCAAAATAATCTCCGTACAAAATTTTTGACACCAAAAGTGTCCATTTTCCAGATTTTTGTCTTATCCAAAATCCATCAATATAGTCCCATGACATATCATTTTTATGCAATCAAAATTTATGTAAAGAAAACATGACGATTGTCGAAGGTTGATCAATCTTAAATTATGTACACCTTGAAATTCGAAATGCAAAGACTCGTTAACTAATGAATCTGCTTTGGAATCTCTGGCAAAAATATCAGAGTAGATGTGTGTTTTTCCATCTCCTAAAGGCGCTCGGTCCTTCTAGACCCAAAAAAAAAAAAAATGGCATTCTGTCCTTTCTTCCTCTTTTTCCAAAGTTCAAAATCCAGATTTTCCCAAACGTCCGTAGCTGACCGTGCCCATGTCTTGAACTTAATGCAAATGTGTTGATCTAAAGTACCATTAGTACCTAAATGCAGGAAAAAAAATTTGCTGAAAAGAATCCAAATTCAAAACGATGTAATATCGATATTTTTGTTTAGGGGACAAGATTGATTCCTAATTTTCTTATGCAGTGAATAACTAAATGGGGTCGTCAAAATTCAAACGTCAACATAGTCAACTTTACTATTCTAAATTTAAATTGTCACATGGAGGAACAAATGTGTGTATAAAGATAGAATTACACTCTTTGTATTGGATGAAAGAGGGATAATAACACAAATGGTCCTGAAAATTTGCCTAATGTGAATATGCAATGTGGTCCTAAAAAACATAGAATATTTTCATATTGTCCAAGGACTAAATTAAACTTGTACCAGAAGTTCATGGATCACATTGAACAAATTAAAAGTTTAGGGATGACATTGCACATTCAGTTAAAGTTCATGGACCACATTGAATAAATATAGACCGCATTACAATATTGCGCCAAAATTTAATGACCATTTATGTCATTTAATAAAAAAAAAAGGTGAAGAAGAAACGACTAGCATAACAATTTCCACACTCAATCACAACCATGTTCATCTTAAGCCTCCATCGAGTCTAGCTCGGTGTTGTCTCCACCGGACCACTTCGAGCGCGCATGACAACCATTCTGTTTCAGAATTTCAGAATAATTTCTGAAACAGAAATAGATTTTTTTATTTTTACGAGAAACGAAAAATTTTTGTTTCTGATTTTGGTCCAAAATCTATTTCTGAAATAGATTTTTGTTTCAAAAATAGAAAAACAGATTTGCATTGCCAAACGAGTTTCTGTTCCAAACCAATTTCTGAAATAAGTTTGGAATAGAAACAGAAAAATAGAAACGTCGTCATGCGCCCTTTCACCTCAGCAGAGCCGCGGACTAATCCCTTGAGGGGTCTTCCTTAAGATGGGAAAGCTGGTCATCATGACTCCGTCAAGGGCCGACCATTTATGAGCCTTCTTGATAAACCCATCAATTAACCCAAAAAGTTAGCAAAGATACTTTATGATAAGCGGATCATCTGAATACCTACCCCACCATATTCAAGCATGAATGTTGAGAGCACTTGGCCAAGTTCACTCCCCCCACGACAATTTGCGCGTTAGCCGCCGCTGCGTAAAATAAAAGTAACAAAGAGTAAAGTCCCAATGCCCCAGTCAAGTCTCCTGTCCCAAACCAACACCACACAAAAAAAGCGAACCCTAGGTTATCTTGTGACCTCATGCGCTTGACCCTTTTGTACCTAAGTGAAGCATGCACCTTCTATGCGACCTCCCCCTGGAAAATGTGCACGAAACTAGTTTCCTTTTCTTTTTTTTAGAAGCTTGATTTTGTCAGGTTTTAGAGTAAGAGTTTATATCAAATACCCATTGCCTCCTTTTGCCGCCCCCCCCCCCTCTCTCTCTCTCTCATATTTGTGACCATGCATGGCCCTAAAGACGTTGACCAAATTACACTAGTTTCGAAAAGATCGTTGATCCGTCGGAGTTTGAATTGTTGGATTATCTCTTTCTCGAGGATGATTTCGAGACCTCAGAGAAAACAACGTTAGTTCTAAGGAAAATTTCATGGATAGCCCCAACAGATTCGCTCATCACAAAGGCGGTGAAAGAAGAAATAGAAACATGCAAGTGAATTATTGATCATACACTCTTTTCTCGTGATTGTCATGTTGGTCCTCCTTTCTTCTCAGAAGAAGAGATAGTGTGCTTCAAAGAGAGATGTGTATTTCTGTGATCGAGAACTAAAATTTTGAATTAATTAGTGATTTTTTTTTTGTTCTCCTTTGGCAAAAGATGCAAAAGCGGAGGGAAGAACAAGTTGGCTACTGGAATTAGGGTGGTATTCAGGACCAAATCGGAGCTCGAGGTCATGGATGATGGATTCAAATGGTGAAAGTATGGGAAGCAGTCGGTCAAGAGCAGCCCTAACCCTAGGTAATGTTTGCCTCCATTACAACATCTGTTTGGAAAATTCTCAATGCAAGTGTACATGTCAACGAACGTGTCGAACAAGTAATATAATGATGAGAAAAGATATCGTCCCACAAAGATTGATGATTAATAAACCAATTAAATACTATTTACACCTAAATTTTGATTTCGATTTATATATTGCACAAAAATTGAGAATTAATTCTCACCAAAAATATTTCCTCATGCATTACATCTTGCATCATTGGCAGAGGATATGAGCTTAAATTGACGGGCGATTAGACTAAGCATGGGAAAAATGTGTTGAAAATTTTATGAAAGTTTGGATTTAAAGAAATATTTTTCTCAGGGACTGAATTGTAAATCCTTAAGATTTCAAGAACTAGAATGCAAATATTTAAAACTTGAGAGACTATTTTACAAATAGCTAAAAAGGTGAGTTAGTGGAGAAATTAGAAAGAAAGGTGAAGAAAAGATGATGGAGAAAGAAAGATAGAAAAGAGAAGGTAGAGAAAGGAAGATGAAGATGAAGATCGGAATATGGATAGAGAGAAGGATGGATAGAGATGGAGAAAGAGAGATAGAAGAGAAGGCTATAAAAGGAGAAAAAAAGAATGCTATTAGAGGGGATTATGAAGAAAATCCAAAGGGAACCAAATGAGAGCATATTTTTAGAAAAGAGTTTTGGAGAGTGAAAGTTTGAAAGCTCAATGGAACCATCGTCAATTCTTCCATCATCGACACAAAATCGCATCCATCGCCGTCTTGGAGTCGTGATCCAAGATCCTGATCAACAACGTAATAGAATGTTTGAATTTGGTAGTCAAATCTGCCAAATTACGTAACAATTCTGATCTTTAGAATATAAAAAAAAAAATCGTTGCCTAAATTGATTGATTTGAATCCCGATTAAATCTTGTTGGATATATCATTCCATTGCCATGCTTAAAAATTACATCTTTCAAAAATTCACATCATGATGGATGATCACAAATCCATTCATGATGTACCCTTTTATTATGAATAGGCCTTTCATTTTCGAGCTTACCCGAACCTACGTTATAGCCTATACCTAAAGTCTCTTCAGATTTAGGGCACTTGTGTTAATGTAGAATTTCAAATGTTTATAAATGTTGGGAATTTATCCCGGGTGGCACACGGGCCAAGGCAATCAAAACATACATGAAAAGCAGTGGAAGCACACGCACTCGTGCGCCTAAATCGTCTTAGGGTATCTCGTGCATTGTAATCGAAAATCCAAACCACGCACCAAGGCGGTTTTAGGCTTACCTTGAAAATCGATGTTTGGGCGGACTTGTTCTCGCATTTTCGAAGTTCGTCAAGTGCCGAACCTCTAGTTCAGACACACTACCGATCGCGCGGTGACGGAAGATGAAGGTCGTAGCCGTCCGTTCCTTGATTGTGCTAGCGACCCTTGAGAAACGACGAACAGAGCTCGATTTTTTATCACGAACAATCTCACAATCCTCTGGTCATTCTCGATGAAACGGGAGTTCAAAACTCCCTAGGCTCGGTCACGAGAACAGCACGAAACTCACACAAGGATAGGTGAACTTTAGGGGTGTCTAAAACTCTCTAAACATTTACCCCCAACCTTTATTTATAGGGGTTGGGGTTTCCTCGTTTTTCGTTTGGTTTATCGGATAACAAATCTTATCCGTTAGAATTCTGGATAAGAAATCTTATCCTCAGATTTTTCTAGAGGATAAGAAATCTTATCTGATAAGAAATCTTATCATTTGGACTTTTTTAGAGGATAAGAAATCTTATCTCATTATCTCGTGATCCGTGCAGATGTCACATCAAGATAACATCACGCTTGCGCAGCGCTTGCATCGTATAGTCATCCATATGACATCATGCTTGCGTGGCACTTGCATCAGCGCTTGCGTAGCGCTTGCATCATGTAGTCATTCATATGACATCATGCTTGCATAGCGCTTGCATCATGTAGTCATCTATATGATATCATCCTTGCACAGTGCTTGCATCAACGCTTTATCCCTTCATGATTAGAAATTAGAATCAAATCCAATTTGAACTAATTTCTGTCTAACTATCTCAATATTCAATTGCAAACACCTTTGCAATATCGTCTTCCATATTTGATATCGCCACGCACCGATTATGATGTGTGACATCCCTAGGTTCACCACTGAGCTGGCAGTGAGACTTATACTATCAAATGAGTATCTCCAAGAGAACTGATTGTCCCAATCAGTCTTTGGGTCTCATAAGCCATGAGTAACGTCTAGCAACATATTATGGCTACCCAGACAGTGTGAATGTTACGAGAACATGAATGAACCTGTCCGCTTTGACTTACAGTGTAATTCAATCCTTCTGTCTTAACCTTGTCCCGATCGAATGAAGGCCATGGAATTGTCAAGCCTACAAATTTGATCATATGCCTCAATCTATCTGATGTGCATTGACGAGATAATCTCGCCTTACCCCGGCCGAGGATTTTCTAATACATCGTCACGAGTAGATTGCATAGGACAACAACCTCACTTCGCGTAGCAAGGAGACGGATCCCACTGTTGCACACACATGTGGCTTTATATGCAAATGACCATGACCATCAAGTACAGAGATAGATCGACGACCTACCAATATGTGCACTTGTGAACAATGACCACCCAACATATAAGTCAACGTTGTGCCTCAGGTCTGAGGATCACTTACACACCAAAACTTAAGTGATTAGACGTTGACCCAGCGCGAAGCTTTCCATGCTTGCTAATCGCTCATTGTGTGTCACGTTCAGTGAACTCGTCCTCGACGAGCACCCACGTTTCCAACTCGGACATTTAATTTCCAATGACTAGTGACTCGTCATCCTCATTAAGTATCTAATACTCAATAGCGAAGTTCCTAGAGACGCACCAGACTCAAGGGGTTCAATAATGCCCATTCATTAAACCATTAACTAGGAACCATTTAAAGATCGTGCATTGACTGAAGACCTGTCACATATATTCTCAACGTCTTAAGAATAGGTTTCAGTCACATATGATCTTATGGACTTCATTCATCTAAGTAATGGGACAAGATGAATGAACACGTCTTGCTAATTGACTAAATGTCAAATCGAAAATTCAACATATACCCACCATGTAACGATTACATGGTTGTCTTTAGGGCATACTCCCAACAATAAATATTACTTGAAGAAGTGTGAGCAAGATCATTTTCATATCATTTTCGCTAGGCTTGTGGCTTGTAAATCCAATGCAACTGATAGTATTATTTCACTCCAAAGCCAAGTGACTCTCCCAAGTTCTCTTTGTTTAGCCTTTGACCAAGCCCAAATTACAATCCTTAAAAGGACCTTTCAGATTAGTCTGGTCATACTAATTACAAGATTTCCTAGACCCTTGTCAAAGCATAATGGTGATAGTTCTGAGTAATTCTCATGCCCGTATCAATGATCGGGTTTCAAAAAGCTTTTTCATGAGAGTGAGAGAAAGTCCTTTTTGATTAAGGTTCCTCATTCAACTTGATCAGGATTTGTCAAAAGGGTTAGATAGTTTCCCTTATTTATAAATTTCCTAATGAAGCTTTGTGATGTAAGCAAAGTGAATAAGCAGGCATGATGCAGTTAGCCTAGCTGTGCCTTGATCATTCGTTTGGAAAATCCAAGTAAGTTTTCTGAATCCTTTTCAAATTGACAACTTTATTGATTTTAGTTGTCATTTTGACCTCTCGTGTTGACATTAATGAGATTCAAGTGACATATCCTTTTTGTATTCATCAATTCAATACGATAATACATTACTCATATTTGTGCTAGTTAGCCTTTATAGTACCAAATCATGATTAATAGGCTCTCGTGATCTTGGTCTTTTGTCGAATTGCAATGTATGCGCTCTTGCGGTCTTGATCCTTTACCAAATCATAATGCATACGCTCTTGTGATCTTGGTCTCTCTTACCAAATTGTGATGTATATGCTCTCATGATCTTGGTTCTTTGTCAAATCGCAATATATACGCTCTTGTGATCTTGACCCTTTACCGAATCATAATGATATGCTCTTATGATTTTGGTCTTATTTTTCCAGATTGCAATGTATATGCTCTTGCATTCTTGGTCCCTTTTTCAATTCACAATGTATACGCTCTTGTGATTTTAGAAAACATATTCCAACTCTACACATATCTTACGCTATCCCGCATCAAAGGGAAACCTCTAATAACGGATAAGGCTATAGTACCTTGAGATCCTCGCAATCACAAGAAGAAACTTGGAAATCAAGGGAATCAATAGTATTATGACGTGCCTAGTGAAGCAGATATTTCATATACGATCCATGTGCGGGTTTCTCTAATCCATTTCTTTGGAGCGGAGAAGTCTTAGCACATGTTATTTATAGTTCTGCATATCATGCATCACTTCATTTTCATAGAAAATGGGATTAAAACCCCAACAAAAAAAATTCATTCACCATCTACATTGTCAAAATTTAAATTCAATTTGGTCTTTGAGCGAAACCTTTGCGAGCCTTCACTCAAAGAGGGGCAACTGTTGACACCTAAATTTTGATTTCGATTTATATATCGCAAGAAATTGAGAATTAATTAAATATTTCCTCATGCATGGCATCTTCATGCATTGCATCTTACATCATTTGCAGAGGATATGAGTTTAAATTGACAGGCGATTAGACTAAGCATGGGGGAAATGTGTTGAAAATTTTATGACTGAATTGCAAATACTTAAGACTTCAAAGACTAGAATGCAAATATTTAAAACTTGAGAGACTATTTTACAAATAGCTAAAAAGGTGAGTTAGTGAAAAAATTAGAAAGAAATATAGAGAAAGGAAGATGGAGAAAGGATGATGGAGAAAGAAAGATAGAGAAGAGAAGGTGGAGAAAGGGAGATGGAGATAAAGAAAGGAAGATAGATAGAGAGAAAAGGAAGATGGAGATAGAGAAAGGGAGATGGAGATGAAGAAAGGAAGATGTATAGAAAGAAGGGTGGATAGAGATGGAAAAATGGAGATAGAAGAAAAGGGTATAAGAGGAGAAAGAAAGAATGCTATTAGAGGGGATTATGAAGAAAATCCAAAGGGAGCCAAATGAGAGCATATTTTTATATGAGAGTTTTGGAGAGTGAAAGTTTGGAAGCTCGGTGGCACCATCGGCAATTTTTCCTTCATCGACACAAAATTGCATCCATCCCCGTCGTTGGAGTCGTGATCTGAGATCCTGATCAACAACGCAATAAAAGGTTTGAATTTGGTAGTCAAATCTACCAAATTATGTAATGATTCTAATCTTTAGAATATCAAAAAAATTCGTCGCCTAAATTGATCGATTTGAATCCTGATTAAATCTTGTTGGATATATCATTCCATTGCCATGCTTTAAAATTACATCTTTCAAAAATTGACATCATGTAGATAATTGCACTTGTGATCTTGTAAATATTTATGTTGAACCATATTTTTTTTAAGATTACATCTCAAAAATGAAAATTCATGTTTTAAAAAAAATCATTCACGGCATGCATTGCATATAGTTTAGTTCTTCACATTGTGATATAAAAAAATAAAAAAATTTGCACCTTTAAACTTCAAGTAGAAATTCATCATAAGTGTCAAATTGAATAATTTTTTATGAAATTGGTACCGAAATGGCATTAATTAAAAAATTAATGTAACCAAGTCCCCGAACTCATTGATCTCTGGTTCGTAGGAATAAAGTGTTCATCTCAATACTTTATTTAGTTGTCTAATCAACCTACCCAAAATGATTAGTAGCGACTTTAAAAATCAAAATCTTTTGTCTAATGATCACTTAAACCATAAGTCACAATTTGGTAGAACTTGGAAGAGTTCGAGTTAAGTTAATTAATCTAATTATTTAACTTGGTAATCCATTAACCTAAAATTTGAAAAGTTTGTTTTTTTAGGTCATGACAAATACTAAAAATGGACTAATTCTAAAAATTTATTTGACAAATAAAAATATAATTGAGAGTAAATTTTTTTTTCTCAATCTTAATAACAAAAGTTTGAAACTAGATGTGATCAATCAATCAAATAAAATACGTTAGAGTACCAATTTCACCATAACCACCAGACATGAATTTCATATCTTTACACATACAAGAATGATATCAAATATGTGATAGCGGAATTTCCACTACTATTTACTATCCTATCTCTAGGTAGAGTAAACCTACTCAATTTATCAATCCACTATAAGGAGCAGTTGCAGATTATCACTTCTCAGTCTCAAACATGCACATCAGATCATTCAAGTGGTGACCAGTCACTTAAAAGCATTAAACACAATAATATATAACTGACATAAATGAAATCAATTGCAAAACATGAACATCATGAATTTCATATCATCATGGTCAGGCTACAGTGTAGCCCTAACGAAAGAAAATTAGAACATAATAGAAAAAGAAATGAAAATATCAATTAAATCAAACATCTTGAATCAAAGAACAAGAATTTCGTCACCATTTTTATCTTCTCTTCAAAATATTTGAAAAACTCCAATAACGATGAAAAACATTCTAAATGTGAAAAAAAATGGACGTCTCACTAAGCTCTTGATGTTCTTCTATTTATAAGATAACATCCAAGACTTATAAAAACAAATAAATCCCTAAAGATAACATGAAGATATTCTAAACACACTAATCTCTAAAGATAACATTAAGAGCTCCCAAAACAATGCATTCTTTTAATGATTTTGCTTGTGGCATCTTGATTTCTTTCTTCTTCTTTTTTTCCCCTTATCTTCTCCATATATCATTATCTGCACAAACAAGGAAATTTTGAATAAATAAAAGGAAATTCAAATATTTTCTCACAAATATTACATTATTTGTTTCCTCAAATAGGTAAAATAACTCTATTTTAATAGAGTTATCAACATCATCATTCATCAATATTTATCTTTCCATTTATTGATTGTTATTGAAAATTTCACTAACAAAAGTATTTTTCTTTTAATTAAAAAAAGATAACAATTATGTTTTTTGGTCCAGAAATAATGATGTTTTATTGAGAGAAAAGAGGGAATTAGGCTGCATTTTGAAAGGCTTTTAGGAAAAGCGTTTGGAAAGGCTTTAGAGGAAAGTCTTTGGAAAAATGCAAATACATGTAGTCTAAAGGCATTTGATGAAATGCAAAAACTGTTTGGTAAATTATAATTAAAAAGTATTTTGGGAAGAAAGTTTGGAAAAAAGATGTTTGGTAAACATATATTTGGAAAGTTCTTTAATGTGACCTATTTAGATTTTTTTATTTTAATTTGTTTAAAATTGAAAAAAAAAAAAACAAAAAACATCAGGCACATCGACTTTGAAGCAGCCTGCCAACCCCTCTTGCATTTACCTCCTCCTCTCCCAAGCTGCATCATCCTCATCCTCCTCCTCCTCCGCCCGCCTCCGCACTCCATCACCTCCGCGTCCTCACCCGCGACTCTGACAAGAACTACGCCCTCATCTCCTCCCTCGACGCTTGCCCCTTTCTCCTCAATATCCTCTTCTTCGATCCCTATTCCGACTTCTCCAAGTAGGCCCATGACTCACTCGCCCTCTTGGCAATGCTCTAGCTCGTTGAGCCCGAGTGCACCGATGTCATCTCTGACCTCGACCGTGTTGCCTACCTCATTGGTCTTCTCTTCCATCCCTACATCGAGGTAAGGATCAATGCCATCACGCTGATCGAGGCCACCATCATCGACATCCAATCGTCGAAGCTCCACCCCCATTGCGAAGATTTGCATCAGGTCCCTTTGACCTTATCGTGTCCTCTTTCTCTTCCACCCCAGTGCGAAGATCTGCACTAGGTCTTCGAGGGCATCATCGGCCTATTGCAAGACTGCGCAAGGTGGCCCTACGTGCTCAAGGCCGAGGCCAAGGGTGGCATTCCGCTCTGCCTCATAAAGCCGACGTGGCATCGGGCGATCGCCGTCAAGGTCAGGACGGTGCTGGTGGAACGATTGGGGGACCTAGTAAAAATCTAGGGTTTCTTCACACTGGTGGACCTAGTGTAAATCTCCGCGCTGTGCTTAGCGTCAAAGTAGTGTCGAAGGGAGGCAGTGGTTGCTGGCATGGTGACGCAGTTGCTACTGCTGGTGCAAATCTATGTTTTATTTTGAATGAAAGGGCTGAACTTGGAATTATAAAATATGTGAGGATAATAAATGAATAATAAAAAAATTAACTCGTTCTTGGCATGCTGCCGAGAATGCTGCAAAGCCAAGGCAGCCTTCAAGTTGCCTTCGGCTTTTAGCCTTTTGAAGGCTCACTTCAGCCAAGGATGTTTAGAAATTTTTTCCCGAACACCTAGTCATTGGCCCAAGAGGCTTTGGACACTCAAAATCCCTTGGGAAAATCATTCCCAAACGCAACCTTAACTCACCCTCACTCTGATTTTTGTCGTCATTAAATTAAGTAGAAGTTAATTCTAACTCAAACCAAGATAAGTCACTTTCATGCTGCCATCTGATCAACATGAGAAAAGGTTGCATGTGAGTCCAAATTATTATATATTAATATAATGAACATTATAGTTACCCACCACATTATAGTTTCCCAGCCATGGGTGGTAGTTGGTTAGGGCGAACTTGGGATTGTGTGGTTAGGCATACTAGTCCCAGGTATGATTCCCTAGCTGAGCAACTATGATTTAAGTGGGAGGCAATGGCAATAGGTTGTCGTGCTAGTCTCTCCAGAGGAATAGTCGAGATGCGCGCAAGTTGGCCCAAACACCTCGATCACCAAAAAAAACACATTATAGTTTTCTTTTTCTTTTTCTTTTTTTCCATTTTCAATATTTTATAGGGAAAAGTGGTTCTTGTGTTCTCATTTTGTGGTGAGAGAATGTAAAGAGTTTATGTTCCGTATAAAGTGATATAGGACGAAAGGTGATTGTGCACTTTTACCACATTAAAATTGACCATAACATGATCAGAATATGTACGTACCACATTATACACTAAAAGACCGCCGGGCGATCTGTACGTGGCACAATTTGAAGTGCTCCTAGACTAGTGTATTATTTACTAAAATTAAAGGAAGTTCATTTAATGGAGACGAACAGAAAATGAGTTGTCAAGTAGTTAGGGACTAATTGTCTCCAAATTAGCATTGATTTAAATCTAATATTGCCTTTGTTCCACACCTTTTTCATTTTACGCTGATCTTCATCCTCATCGTGTGGTTTGAGTTGTATCTTGGTGTGTCAATATCCAACAGTTTTGATTATTTGGGTTCTTAAATAGTATGCACGGTCTTCATAAAGTTTTGTTTTCACGAGTCATCGTGGATGAATGTTGTTGGGGTTAATTTCACTTTAATGAAGTTGGTCAGGCTTCCTTCAAGCTGGTAATTAGGGTTTAAGCAAATGGGTTTATTTATTTCTTTCTTTTTTGGCTCTTTAACAGTTGATGGAATATGCATGAGGAAGCAATCGACTGTACTCTCTTCTTACAAATATGAAGTAATTAGCATCATGCAAGCATGATCTCACGCCATCTGGAAAACGAATATTGTGTATGCATGTACAAAATATAAAGAGGCCAAAAGATACATGACAAGTCTTATCAAAAGACACAAACAAAAATTTTAAAAATGTAAAAATTATCCACGTTAACGCTAGTCATGCCACATAGGACTATCCTCATCTATGTGAGTGGTTGCCGGCAAAATGGGCCAAAAGAACTATATTAACAAATCGTTAAAAGGTGTAGGACTCAAAGTCGTGCAAACATATTTATTTTGCTGGGTAAGCAAGAGATTCTATTCATGCCAAGCTTGTATAGACTACTTTATAATGGCTTGTTAATACAAAGTTTAAATTTACTCCTATTGATATATGATGTTCTAGGAATTATTATAAGTGCTCGAGTGGAGGGTGCCATGTGAAGAAGAAGGTGGAGATGGACAGGGGTGACTCGAGCTACGTGATAACAACATATGAGGGTGTTCACAACCACAAGAGTCCATGTCTTATCAAATTGCAATTGCAAGCAGATTAGGCCTGTCGTGCCTCCTCATAGTCACTTCAAATCCTCTTTTCCCGAACTTAGATTAGTCTCAACACGCACGGACTTGCACGAGAACCCCAGAGGTGAAACCGTGTCTCTTGATGAGTATCTAAATCTTCTGACGAAATAGTGTGAGTTCAGGAGCCTCCCCATTAGCTGGTAAACTGTTGGTTGTCCTCAGAGCTGGTGGTGCTGGCAAGTCACTCGCTTATGGAGCTGCACAGAAGGGAGCTTGAGTTGGGGTGGCCAATCGATCGTCCGGTGATAGACCTTCACTATTCTTTCACTGTCCAAAATACAGTGAGCTTGAGATCATGGACTTTGTAGCGACTTGCAGGAGCTTGTCGGTTCCTGTAGGAGTTGATGATCCTAGGAGAAATTTGCAGCTTCCATTCTAGATAGAAAGCTGTGTAGGCCACGAAAATGGCACACCACAGGAACTCCACAGCCAGCATCTTAAACACATTATGATAGAGGAAAAGAAATTCGTGCACCTAACTTAGAATCCATCAATCTTGATGTGGAACAATAACAATTTGAAACTCAAATGCTTCCTCTCTATCCCCCTCTCCTGGACATTGGCCAAATGAGAATGCCGTTCACGAACGAGTGCGTTCTTCTCTATGCGAGATAATTTGTGTGTCAAAGGTTAAAGAATGCACTTAAGCCATATTTATAGAGTTTTCAGCCATATGCCTTCTCAGCACGGGCCGGGCCCAACTTGATCCACACTAGCCAACCTCATATTAAACTAACTAAAAATTTATATATATCTTATCTTAATAGACTAACTCTGGTAAATGGTAAATATGAATTTTAACTAATGTAACCCGCATCAGAAAAATTCTTACAAGTTAGTGAAACATAATCGCATTGCCTATTAATTGTGTTGATAACTTCATCATTTTCATTGTCAGCTGAAATTGCACGGATCGTGGAACTAATGACCATCTAAATTTACAAGTCATTTAATATCGGAAGGATCCGCAGACAGGACCACCGGATAGCTACAAATATGAATGTGTCGGTCAAGTTTTCAGACCCACGAGGAACGTGCGTGCATGCAGAAATTGGTGTTAATCAGAATTTAATTTCTTTTCCCCAACAGATGTTTCCATATTTATAAGTTGTTTTACAAGCCAATGCAGTTCGTAATTTTCCTAATTCTGTTGGCTGGGATTGTTCCCTCTAAGATTTCAGAATTTTTATGACTCGCAAAAGTCTCCTATGTCACATAGCGGAAAAATTACCATAAAAGTTCTAAACCTATTATAATTATGTCAATTCAGTCCTAAACGTTTTTTTTTTTGCCGATTCAGTCCTAAATCTTTTGCAATTATGTCAATTCAGTTCATGTGGCCGGTCAGCGCCAATGTAACATCATCGGCGGTAAATATTTTTAATAATATTTTATTTATTTTTGAACTTTTAAAAAAATTTTGATAACTTTTTTTTGTATATATTTTTAGGGTTTGGTCAGCAACCTTGCAAGCTGTTGACCAAGGGTCAGCAAGGTCGCCGGCCCCCGACAACCGCGGGGTAAGGCTCTCGACCCTCGCCCGACCGTAGCGATGGCTAGAAGTGATCTCCCAAATCTGGGCGAGGGCCACAAGCCCTCGCCTGGACGACATGGCCATGGTAGCCGTGAGGAGGGCCTCAAGCCCTTGCCCAGCCGTGATTGAGGGCTTGAGACCCTCGCAACCCTCATTACCACTGCCGCGACCGTCACCCAAGGGAGGGTTGCAACCCTCGCCTAGGGGGCCAGCGACCTCTCCTGGGGGCCATAGACCTCAAAGGCCCTTGGCCAGAGGCCAGTAGCCACCCTAAAAAAAAAAAGAAAAGTTAAAAAGACAAAAAATATATATTAAAAAAATATTTAAAAATTGCCACGTCGACGCCATCGACACCACGTTAGCCCCAGCCGATCAAATAGATTGAATTGGCACAATTGCAAAAAGCTTAGTACTCAATTGGCAAAACAAAAGATTTATGACTGAATTGGCATAGTTGTAATAGGTTTAGAACTTTTTTGGCAATTATCCCCTTCCATAGCTCATGCTGAATTAACGAGAGCACAAGTTCTCAAGGATAATTACCAAAACAGTGTTAAATCTATTGCAACTATGCCAACTAAGTCCGAAAAGAAAATTGCCATCTTTTTTTTGGTCAAAAAAGCACTATTATTAAAAAAACTAGCAAGTTCTGTAACAACTTAACATAGGAAAGTCTAGACAAAAGATGGCCCAGAGGGCCTGCGGAGTCACCCGTGAATTCACAGTTGTAAGTGTTCGCTTCTTCCCTGTTCTGATTAAAGTAGTATTCCATTTCCTGAAGTTTGCTTGCAAAAATTTACAAGAATCTACTGCTTGCAGTGCGTCTAGGGTTTCGCCTCGAAACACAAATTCATTGCGAGATTTTCAAGTACTCCAGAGGGTTGTCATCACTAATGGTTAGTCAAGTGAATCGTTACCTTTCTCAGATAAATTCAGAAACCATACCTCAAATCTTGAAATATCCTGGCTGCTAAATTGAATGTTTATGCAAGGGTCAGCCCAGACAAGCCGTGTCCATGGACAGATTAAAAAGAATGTGCTCGACCGTCTCCATCCCCAGTCGACAGATCGAGCACATCGGGCCATGTATAATTTTCCTCTTCGAAATATTGTCCTTTGTAGGAATTGCACCGAAGGAAAATTTTAAATTTCTACAAAGTGCACATACCCCAGATGAATCTCCAGAGTGATTTAGGAGTTTGATATGATGAGGATGCATGAGGTTTACTCTGTTTCTGTGCAGTTTCTTCTCTCAGAAAATTAACTTGTCGTGTGCATTGTGGGGTCTGACTGGGATTGTTGGTATCTCATGCTCTATCTGGTCATCAAAAAGTTCCCGAAGCTTTTGCACATTCCATGTTTCCTCTGCAACTAATATCAACTCTAAGACCATTAATGGCTCATTCTGGTTTGCTGGACCACCAAGAATTCCACTTTCTAACCATTTATCCTCCTTGATTTTAACTCGTAACAGAATTGGCTATCGAGTCCCTGCTCTGCCACCCCCAAGAAGGTCTGAAACCTCTGTTGGCCTACTAGAAATCTCCTTATCCCTTTTTACAGTTTGCTCCAAAGGGACCCAGGATTCTGAAATAGTCTCCATGTGTGTTTATTATTTGCTCAAGCATGTGGCGATATGGGAATGCAATGTTACATTGTCAGATTATTCCAATTCCTTCCCAGATGGTTTAGCTAGTCATATAAGATTTCATGAAATATTCGAATATGTTTAGAAATGATTAAAAAAAGTTGAGTTAAGCGAGGATTCAAATTCTATTGGGGTAAGGATAAACTATTAGATTCCTCTATCCAAGCAAGAGTTGAAGTTTAATATATATGGTGTGTGGAAGGATAACAAAGGGGCCATAGGTATCGTTGCACGATCAGATGTTGGCTCAATTGTTCAAGCGTGGACAAGACAAGGAAGATGAAATTCACCATCGAAAGTGGAAGTTGCAGCTCTTCTTCTCGCTTGTAACACTGCTTAATCTCTCGGTATTCACAAAGCAGCCTTTGAAAGCGATTGCAAGGTGTTAATTGATGCAATACAACACGGGGGCTCTTTGCTCTTGGTACATTTATCCATTCATTTCGGACTCTCGTTTCCTCCTAAGCAACAACTTAGGATAGAGTTTGAAATGGACTAGTAGAACTTGTAACACAGTTGCTCATGAGCTCGCAAATTGGGCTTTTCATCAAGATAACTACAAGTTAGCTTTGGTTCTCTTCTTCAGAAAATATACAGTGAGCAGCGAAAGGGGGAGATAAGGGAAGGGGCTGGAGACTCAGAGAAGACTTAAAAATCCCTCTTTTTTTCCTCTTTCTTGAGATAGGTTCTCTGGTTTTTCCATGGGGAAACTCGTAAGACCACACAGAGCAAGAAGAGAGAGAGAACCAAGGGAGAAAAACAGAGAGGGTGAGAGTTCACAGAGGGGTTTCTCAGTTGGAGGAGAAGCTCAAAATGAAAATGAAAAGGAGTAAGGTTCCTGAAGGAAAGAGAGAGTTCGACCAGAACCAAGAGAGCTTGGCAAAGGATCTGCATAACCGAGCCGCTCAGTGGCGGTTGCCATCCTTGCAACCAGAGGAGCAGACCCTGAGGTAGACGGAGGAAGCAAGATAGGGAGGTCCTTGAGGGTAGAAAGCAAAGGGATTCTAATTCTACAATGCTTCCAATAGCTAAACCAAAGCTAAGTGTTCATTCCCCTTTCTTTTTCCTCTTTGGCTATAGATCATCATGGATTTTGATTCTTCACCAACTTCAGAGTATTTTTGGTTGTTAAATGATAGCTTCATATGCAATAGATGTCGGACGAATCTAAAGGAGTCAAACAGGCAAGGTCTTCAACCAAACCAACAACGATCTAATTGACGTTGGCAACCTCTCTATTACCTTTTCCTTAGTTGATTGATTAGGGTGTGTATGGTAACGTTTTTGTTCCCGAAACAATTTTTGGAATATAAACACTTTTTTATGTTTCTGTTCCCGACAACAATTTCTAGGAACAGAAAGGCATTTGGTAACTGTAAAAAAATCTATTCCCGGAACAAAAAAGAACTGAAACGCGTTTGGTAACTGTATAAAGTTTCTGTTCCCGGAACAAAAAAGGAGCAGAAACGCGTTTGGTAACTGCAAAAAAATTTGTTCCTAATTTTTTTCATTTAATTTTTTCCTAATTTTTTCATTTAATTCTGTTCATAATTTTTTCATTTAATTCTTTTCATAATTTTTTCATTTAATTCTTTTCATAATTTTTTCATTTAATTCTTTTCATAATTTTTTCATTTAATTCTTTCCCTAATTTTTTTTATTCTTTTCCTAATTTTTTCATTTAATTCTTTTCATAATTTTTTCATTTAATTCTTTCCCTAATTTTTTCATTTAATTCTGTTCATAATTTTTTCATTTAATTATGTTCCTAAATTTTTTAATATGGACAAGATGAATTATAAAAAAAAATGAAAGAGAAGATGAATTGGAATTGAAAAATGAGAACATGAAATATGTTTTACATAGATAAAAAAAAATTACAATTATGAGTCATACATAAATGTTCCCAAGTAGATAAAATATGATTACATAATTAAAAAATACAAAGTCATAGAATTTCAGACAAATTGTAGTCCCTTGCCATTTTATTTGCAATACTTTTCCTAAGCATGTTCATCTCACTTGCTTGCTCATCCGATACATCATCAGTAACATCTTCCTCTATAGACCCATATGCGTAATCAGGATCATCATAATCAGAAAAGTTTATGTCCATCCTATCTTGATCGCGAATATAATTGTGAAGAGCACAACATGCAATCACAATGAAGGCTTGCTTCTGAATTGGAAAGGAAGGCATATTTTGCAATATAAAAATCATTTTTTTAATGCCCCAAATGCTCTCTCAATTACGTTCCAAAGTGAAGAATGTCTATGATTGAACATTTCTCTTACTGTTGTAGCTCGCCTCCCTCTACCTCTGTAATCATTCAAATGATACCGTTCACCTTTAAACGGCGTTAAAAATCCCGGAAGTGATGCATAACCAGAATCTACCACGTAGTATTTGCCTACAACAAGGTACAATATAGATTTATTATGATATACAACCACAATATGATCATAAGCAAACTACTGCTGATAGATAAAGAAAATACCTGGTGGTGGTCGAGGATAATTCTGTTCGGGATCCTCGAGTGCGGTCGAGAGCACCCGACAATCGTTGGCTAATCCTTCCCATCCAGCATATATGAAGGTAAATTTCATGTCAAAGGAACAAGCACATAGCACATTTTGGGTGGTGGTCCCTTTTCTATTTCTATATGGGACCTGCTTCGACACAGGCACGACAGCATTAATGTGTGTACCATCAATAGCACCTACGCAGCCCTGTGATTATACAAAAGTATAGTATTATACAAGATTATCAATTACAAGTACTTGATGATATAAACTTAATATGGAAAATATACCTAAAGTAGCACGAGTAGTTAGGATCTAGCATAATCTCCTCCGGGACAACATCAAAGGAAGGTGCTTTGATGACTTCATTTGAAAGTTTCATCAGTGCTTTCAATACTACAGTAAAATACTTGCTAACTGTTTGTGGCGAATGTTGGAATCTCTCGCATAGAGCTCTCATAGAGCTCTTCTGACCAATCATGAATAAAAAGATATCGACTTGTTCATCTACTTTAATATACCGATTATCTTTCAACCAACCCTCTTCTTTCACTAAATCACATAGATTCTGAAAAACATATCTTTCCAACCTAAATGCCTCATATATTCTATCCGAGCTCTTCTGTCATCCCTACATGGTTCTTTCATGTGCAAGCATTTGTCCAACATCTGAGCATAGATCCATGCACATATTACCTTAATATGAAACTCATTCAAGCATGTTCCAACTGCAGCTAACTATCCAGTAGACACAGTACTTGATTCTTCTTCCATTGTACCTATACCATCACACAAATACAATAACATTAACATATGTACTTGAAAGAAGAACACAAATTTCACACAATCCATCATACTCATAACAAATGCAAATAGAAGAGTCTCAATGGGAATATCCTTAAAACCAAACAACAATCGACAAGATGAGTCACAAAATAAAATGAAATCGAACATCACATAATTCACAATACATTTCCCAACATCTCCTAAAGATTTCGGAGAAGTGCATTCCTCCTTTTGAAAGTACTTGTGATGAAAGCCTCCCTCCATTCAGCACTAACACATGCTTTGTCCACTCCTTTGGCGTAGAGACCATCGTCTAACTTAGGTATGGCAACTAGAATATTAACCACAGCTACTACGGAATAGGGGTTTACAGGTGGTTGTGAAGTACCCGACGAGGAGTTGATCATGTCTTCAATGGCTTTACAGGTTGTGGTTAAATTATACTTGCTACTCTTTCTTCTTCTCTTGGTATTCGTAGTTCTATCCAAGTTGTGCTTATCATAAACTGGAGTACTAGGATTGCCAAGTGTGAAACCTTCCTCATCAAGGTGGTGATCACCAAAACCCTCCAGAAAATCATTATCATCATCTTCACAATTGTCATCATCATCCAACAATGTCAAATGTTGGCCACTTCCTATTGCCTGGTTCCCAGTAGCATATGTGTCACTAAATACAATGCACAACTCGGGATAAAGAGAAAACCCATCCTTCTTGAACTTTGTCCACTCACTATTATCCTGCAATTTTCACAATAAATAGCATACATTAGTAACATAATAAAAACCATTAAAGCTTACATGTACAATAGTCTAAAAATGACAAAATGATACCTTGATGTGAAGTTCCCATATGCTTGGATCATTGACGGTCACTCTTTTATTGACATTATCCCAACCAAATCTAGATTGTGAAAGAAGCTTTTGAAACTACCATATTGTGTTCTCACCTTGTTCGCCTTATTTCTCAATTGTGCTTGGGTATATTGGACTCCCATCTTGTTGTTGAATGCAGTTCTTATATTTTTCCACCCTGCTTTGTTGAAAGCACAAGAGGTACGATTTCCTTTTTTGACCTCCTCTACCATCAAACTCACAAACAAATTGGTGGAAGTCCTGTTCTATTTTGCCATGCATGTTTCTTTTTGGGATGCCATCAAATCTTAACTAATTCATCATCATATTAACAATGCAATCACAAGCTCAATCAATTACAAGCAATGAAACAATTCCAACAAAAAATAATATGTCAAAGCATCATATTCTCTCAATTCAAACAATCAAATGAGGCATCAAGAATGACTATATAATACCCCAAAGAAAAGGTGCATTATTACCGGCACGAACAAACAATGAACTTATGCTCATATGACATGTGTAGCATCATATTATATTTATTCAACCAATTCAACAAATAGAACATAACATATGAGGGATCCAATTGAGAGTTCGACTAATTCAAAATGTTAGACCACAAATTTTCAAGTTCAGCATAGCTACCTAAACAATAAACTTAAAAGTTCGACAATGCTGGTCAGTAGATCAAAATGAGAAAACCAAATCTTGGACAACTATTTTCATCTTCTACTCTGCACGGTAATACTAGATTTTCATCTTATTGTCCACCACACATATTGATGCAAAAACAACACTGTCAGCCACCAACAGATCCCTTGATGCAATTCCTGATGATAGGAGACCATCAACGTTGTTCAAATTCATTTCCATTGACTTCATGGAGTACATTCAATAAGCACATGAAGAGAACTTAGTAGACTTTATATGCTCAGCAAATGAATCTACCAAATTGACAAAAATCTCTATCAAATGAATAACCAAATGTTTTGATGCCACAACAAAGTAGTTGACCAGTAAAAATGTAAACAGCACGCAGACCCTCTCCCTGGAATAAGTACAAAAAAGAAATTAATTCATGATTCTCAAGTGGATAGAGCGAACATCTATTGAAGAACAAGCAATTATAATAAAAGCAAGTGTAAAATGCTAGTGTCAACGCATGGAAGCATGATCAGACTCTTGTAGAACAAGAAAGGGCCAAAATAATTAGAAATGACTGAAAACTAATCATGCACAGAGCCAAAAAATAAGAGTAGAAACGATCGGGAAACTTGAACCATTGATGTGGTGAGCGCGAGGCCGAGGCTTACCATCGCCAGCCGAGATCGAAGCAAGGCCGACGATGGACGGCTCGACTCGCACGAGCCCCGGCCGATCATTTTTGCTGGCGGGGGTCGCGCAAGTTGAACCATACATCGTCAGCAGAGCTTTGATCTTGGCTGGTTGTTTGAGGGTGAGGCTTGCCATCGCCGACTGAGATCAAAGCTCTGCCAGAGATGGAGGGCTCAACTCGCGCGAGCCCCGCCCAGATTTGGGCGGCTCAACTCGCACGAGCCCCACCCAGGTCTCGGTGGAGCTGGACTCATGCAATCCCCACCCAGATCTGGGCGCGGCTGGACTCGCACGAGCCCCGCCCAGATCTTGGCATGGCTGGACTCGCACAAGCGTCGCCCAGATCTGGGTGGTTGGACTCGCGCGAGCGCCGCCGAGATCTGGGCTGGGCTGGACTCATGCGAGCCCCCCGCGAGTCGAGCCGCCCAAATCTGGGCGGGGCTCGTGTGAGTCGAGCCCTCTATCACCGACCCTCCATCGCGGCTCGACTCGCGCGAGCCCTCCCGTGTGTCGGGTGCCCAAAAAAGGAAGAAGAAGAGCATGAACTGGCGAAAACTCACCGGAAGTGCGGCGACATCGGCTAGTAGAGGAACGGCATCAGTTGGTGGAGGAATGGTGCCTGCTAGTCTTCAGAAGAGGAGTGTGAAGTAGAGTTGTTCGTGCAAGAGGAGTGTGAGCACAAAAGAGAAGTGTTCCGAGAGAACAAAAGTGTTCTCAAAAAAATGTTCCAATTGTTGTTCTAAAAAGTGTTTCGGGAACACAAAAGCAAGTTTTTTTATTTTTCATTTATGCTTCAAAAGTATTTTTGTGTTCTCAAAAGTGTTCCCAAAACACTTTGGGATCACTTTTTTACCATATGTGTTTCTGTTTCCAAAGTGTTTCGGAACACTTTGGGAACAAAAATATTTTTTCCAGAGTGTTACCATACGCACCCTTAATTGCTTGTTGTCTGCTCTAGAATCATAAAGGCTCCAGTTTTAATTGCCTTCGACCAAAAGTAATGTTCCATGATTAAAAATGTTGGTTTGGTGATAAGAAGCAGTCGTTGGTAGGGGTCCTGTTGGTGGTCAGAATCAAGATCGGATTGATATGTGTTGGTTACGATTAACATTGGTGGATGTGTAGTTGATGGAGGTAGGTGGTTGCTAGCAATAAGAAACTCCGGCAAGCGGCGGAGGTCTAAAACCCTCAGTGACGTCTCGCGAAGACGTTTGGTGAAAGAAAGGCTTCACGAAGAAGAAGATGATGCAGGAAAATAGAAGGGGAAAAAACAGACAGAATAAAAAGTCAAAACAAAGCGAAAAAAACGATAAAAACCCAAAATGAACAAAAAAAATAGAAAATAAAAGATCGTTTCTGCCAGTCCAGTTTTTGCAAGTTGGATTAGTTTTGTGAGTGGGCCTATTTTCGAAATTGGATTTTAGGATTGGGCCCATTAGAAGTAAAATGAGAAAAAGAGGAAAATTTGGGCCAAGCCTGGCTTTTGTCTTGGACCAACCTGGGCTAGCCTAGGTTGGGCGCCAATGGGGCAGGGTAGGCCCACGCGGCCCCGTCCGAATCACATTTTTCTAGAATAAAAAATCCCGAGTATAAAAATAAAAATAAAAATAAAAATAAACATAAAATTGGAAAGAAATTCAGAAAATCCAAAAAATAAGAAATTGCTAGTTTTGCCTAGTTTGACCCCCCTTTTCCTAGTTTTGGAATTGGATCCTCCCAAACTTGAATAAAAAATCCTAATCCAACACTTCCCTAAACTCTTAGGGCTTTACTAGGGTTTTATTATGCGATTTATCCCCCTCATTTTCTCCATCATTACACATATTACATGTTTTGATTGTGATAGGTAGGATAGGCTCACACTTGCACAAGTACTTCGGAAAAACACTCAATTTTAGTGCCAAAAGGGTATTGGCAAAAATACTGACGTAACCAAGTCTCCATCTCTAGTTGCGTGGAATCAAATGATTTCTCTAGGCCACTCAATAGGGTGTTCAATCTACCCTCCCAAAAAAACTGGCAGCGACTCCTATGCATGTATACATACACATGTCACTAATCACACAAAGATCGAATCCAATTATCCCTGTCGTGAGGATCTAGGAGGGCCTAAGCTGAGTTTATCTTTGAGACTTGGCAATCCATTTGCTCACCACTCAATATCCCATCTTAGAGGATTGAGATGGTAGGGTTGTGACAATAGGTTAGGACGAAATCTGTTTAATTTAATGCCCTCCATACTTCCATTACCGACAGCCCTATCCATGGGAAAAGAGAGGCAATTTGTAAGCAATATGAGTAGAAAAAGAGAGAGTGGATCACCCTGTCTAATGCCCCTAGATGGAGTTAAAAAAGGGAGGGACTCCCCATTCAACTTCATGCCAAAAGAAACAGTTGTTACACATTGCATTACCCAACTAACCAACTTAGCATTGAATTCCATTTTAAGCAAGCAAGCTTATAAGAAATCCCACTCAATTTGGTCATAGGCCTTTTACATATCTAACTTTAAAACCGCCTGAAATTTCTTATGGTGATTCCTAGTTCTTAGCTAATGCAAGACCTCTTAGACAATAAAAATATTGTCTTGAATTTGCTATCCACTAACAAAAGCAATTTGTTCCTGAACAATTAGATTTGGCAGCCAATTCTTAAGTCTGTTGGCCAGAATTTTTTAGATTATCTTATAAACAAAATGACAAAGACTAATAGGGCAAAATCGCTCAAGTTTTTCTAGATTTAGGGATTTTGGAATAAGAGTTATATGAGTTATGTTCATCATAGGATCAAGAATTCCAATACAAAAGGCATGTACAGTAGAGAATATATCCCATTTGATGATTTCCCAATGGTGTTTCAAGAAAATACCATTCACATCATTTGGTCTAAGAGCTTTTATCTGGCCTAACTGTGAGACTACATCGTAAACTTCTTCCATAGTAACACTATTAGTTAGTCCCTCATTCATTTCACCTTAAGCCTTACGCAAGCAATGGTCAAGTACTAGATGAAGATTTCTAGGACCTGTTGTAGTAAATAATTCATGGAAATAATCAATTGTTAATAGCTTAAGTGCCTCTTCACCCATTATCCATTCATCATTAGGCCCCTTTAACATTGTTGGATGATGGTTGCATGAAAAAAACTTCATGTTTTATGTGACACCTTAAAATTACTCTATATAATCAAGCTAGAGGATTTATCATCGAGGATAGGGGGTTTATAGGTTGAGATTATAACTAAAAAATTTATCAAGGATTAGACAAACATTAACTCATGAACCAACCCCTGAACCATTAAGGACCCCAAACCATGATCAAGGATGGGCTGACAATGGGCAACACCAGTGGTGACAATGATGGCAAGGCCGGCGACCACCCCAGTGATTAGGGGTGTGCAAACTAGACCGGACCGGCCCAAGACCGGACCGGACCGGACCGGCCGGGTTGGTCCGGTCCTTGAGGGATGCGGTCCGTTCCTTGGTCCTTGAGGGATGCGGTCCGGTCCTTGAGGGATGCGATCCTTGGTCACTGGCGCCAGTGACTTCATCGGATCGACCGCAATAGTTCTAACCCCAATAATGAGTTTTTTTCCTTTAAAATATCTCTCTAATGACATTATCACTTATGTAAGTCTAATCTAGAAGCCAAATGACCATTTTTATTGGTCCATATGTATCTCTACAATCAAGGCCATCATGATAGAATCTTAGGTTCATTATGAAGAATTCTTTAGACTGCCCAAGTAATACAATTCTATTGAGCCACTTAAAATTAATAATTATGTATATAAGACAAACCTCGTAATGATAAGACAAGTGAGTCCATTTTATTGGACCACTTGTGCCTAAGCTACTTAAGAGGATCTAGAGGTCATAATGACCATATCTTAGCCTATTAAATGAAGAGGCCACATGGAAGAATAATGGCCAAGTGTCATGAGTCATTATGAAGCCTAATGAACACGTAAGCTATAGCCTTAACACCTCTTCAAAATAGCCAACAAGTAGCACAATTCTATTGGGACACATTACCTAAGCCTAAGTAAAACCATAATAACCTAAATCTAGGACTAAACTTGGAAAGCATCCATTGATCCACTTGGGTAGTTTAAGGACCACACAAATCAAGTAATTATAAGACCTAAATCTAGACTAGTCACCTCTTGAAGTTAGAAGGGCATGTAGCAAAATCCTATTGGACCACTTAGCTCACAATTATGAAAAATAATCATGACTCAAAGGCCTATAAATAGACCCTCTCCTCCTCATTTTCGGCACCCCTAAACCACCTCTCTCTCTCTCTCTCTCTCTCTCTCTCTCTCTCTCTCTCTCTCTCTCTCTCTCTCTCTCTCTCTCTCTCTCTCTCGTCCATAACTGCTGCTCATGCCAAAAACTTGTTCGGCTCAATCCCGCATCATATAGAGGTAAGTAAAGTCTCTAGCTTTAGGCTAAGGCGATTGGTTTGGTGATTGGACTTGGTGACTCTTGTGATAGACAAGGATGCAAGGTATGTTCATGATTTGTGTGAGCAATATGTTATGGAATTCAAACGGGGATTATGTCCCATCTTGATTGGGTCATAGACCAAGTGCTGCGTATATTTATGTGTTATGCATCTCAATGTCTACATGATCACTAAAGCTCAAGATAATACACCTATTGCGTGTAAAGCATCATCTATGTATGATCACTAACCAAAGATAAGATCCTTTGTCACTCAAGGTGATAGAGATGCCTTGTCTTCATTCCAAGATGCTTACGCAGAAGAGTTTCGAGATGCCACCAGTAGAGGGTGATGCTTTAGGTGAGCCAAGAGGATCTCGAGTCGGAAGTTTCAAGACGTGGTGGAGTGCAATGCTTGGTTGATGCCAGAGGACTCAATTGATGCCAGGACTATGATGATGTTATAAAGAAATATATGTGCTTTGCTCATGTTCTCATGATTCCATGCTCTAATGAGAGATATAGTCTAGGTTCAAGTAGTAGTAATAATTGTTGCATTTGCTATTGATCTGCCATGAACTTGACACTACAAATAGGTCCAACTATTTTCTTATCCTAGAACTAGGGATCTTACTTACTAAGCCTCATCTCACCCCCATCATCTTTAAGACTTGTATATATGGCTATCTTCGATGCCTCGTATTTTGGTCTACTGATAGAGATAGAGAATACCTTTGTGGACGTTCATGACATGAATGAGGATATTACCTACCAACGCTATGACTCCATCATATGAATGAAAGTGGGTCTAGCATAGCATACACTTTATTGTTTCTCACCATAGTACTTAGTTGTCAAGGGTGTCGACCTCGGGCCCCTCCTAAGCTTTTGCGGCCCCACTGGGCCCAACAATGGGGTGTTAGCCACGGTTAAGTGACGTAGCACAGAAGGGCGACCATGTTCAAAGACTTTGTCCAGTAGCGGCGCTTGGTCACCCCAGTCTTCCTAATATAAATGGATATAATGTAAATATAATGTACTGGTAAACGAGGCCCCAGGGAACAATGTAAAATATACTAATGCATGATAAATAAATAGCATGTTTCCTATATATCATTAGTGTTTTGGTTGTTGTATTGTTGCTCTGATACCAACAAAAGGTTGTGACGTGATCAACACCCAAAGCGATTCACTCCATAGCTAGCAAACACACATTCCTTGTGTTTAGAGTTGGTTGGGGTATTATAGAAACCCAACCCAAACTTTGGATGGATGATATATAGCAAAGCAAGGGCAAGGGGAAGCATGTGGCTTTGGCTTCTTTTTTAATTTTTTATTTTTTGTGGGTTTGCTATTATCTTCCGACGTCATGTGATGGAGATGCATTGCCTAGGGTGAGCTATTGTAGGCTTGTCTAACTCTCACTGGGGGTAGGGGATCTTTGCCAAACAAGGACCCCCTTCCATTACTGTTATCATGGTTTTGCCCTCTTGTTGGTTTTTCCAGGACACAATATCTTGAGATCAAATTTATGCAACGGGATTCAAACAACACTTTTGGACGAAAGTCCTGATTTTGTAGAACTTAGGGAGTTCAAGCTAAGTTAATTAATCCAATTAATTAATTTGGTAAATCCATTAACTTGGAAAACTTGACTTTTTAGGTCGCAACAAGTGGTGTTATTATAATAACTAATGAGGTATAAACATGTTAGAACAAAAGTGGTTTGGTTCCTATAATTTCCTAAGTTCATGGAAAGCTTGGATAAAAATGATTTATCAGAGTAGCGCAGTAGAGGCTGGTAAGGCAATCTAGAAGATCAAAGAAATAATGAAGGACATTATCCTCATTTGTTGAGAACCCACGTATGTTCAAATTTCGAGGTTGAAATTTGTAAAGGGAAGAGTTGTGAGACCCCTAATTTTTTTCACATTATAAATAATTATAAAATAATTATAAAATAAATAATTACCCTCAACACGTTCTTCAAGACACTTTTAGAGGAAGCTACTAAGAATTTTTTTTCTCGAAAGATTCATATTAGAAAATACGATACAAAAAAATTCTTGAATTAGTATACAAATAAGTTAGAATACAAAAGTCAATGCTAAGTCAATTAAGTCAACTACAAATCAACTTTCTAAAGGATAAGATTAATGTCGCTTTCAAGTAATTAATGACAGAATAAGAATGGCATCACTTTCAAATAATTAATGATAGGATAAGATTAATGTCATTTTCAATAACAAAATCAAGAAACCATAAATGAGCTCACACTAATAAGATTAACAAAATCAAGAAATTATAAATGAATTCACACTAAGAGGATTGACAAAGTCAATGCATTCACATTTGTAGGAAAACTTAATAAGATAAGATTTATTAATAGGCCAATTGGATATGTACTTAGCCTATAGATAATTATTACACCTAGAATAATGGCCTAAATAAGTATCAAAAATCAAAAATATAAATCGAACGAAGAACGA
Source organism: Psidium friedrichsthalianum (assembly GCA_019149425.1). Taxonomy (NCBI): domain Eukaryota; kingdom Viridiplantae; phylum Streptophyta; class Magnoliopsida; order Myrtales; family Myrtaceae; genus Psidium; species Psidium friedrichsthalianum. The sequence continues at coordinate 5,844 of JAGVVM010000843.1, read as the reverse complement.
GTAAATGCTATGGACCAACGGCGACGAATGCCTAGCTAACAACGGCATGACAATGCTCGGTTGGCTCACACCTGGCTAATGCAAGACCCAATTGTAGCGTACCGGCCAGTCTGTCGGCATGAGGCAAATTTGCCCGAACTGCGCCATCATCGAGGGCGGCATGGGCTAGACAGCACCCACCACCATTGGTGCCGCTAGCTATCGCCCCTCACCAGAGGTCGGTCAATCTCAAATTCGTCATTCGCCATTAATTAATCACTAAATTTCAAAATCTGAGGTTAGTTTAAAGATAATTATCATGATTTAATTAGTAAATTAGCTAATAAATATTGTCATTAAGTTAATTAATCATGCTTGATACTTGGACCAATGAGAAATTACCAAGAACCTACTCTAGAACCCAAGGGACACTTGCACAAATAGAAAAATGGTAAGTGGCTATTCTAAGGTGAGATGACATAATAAATTAGTAGGGCACTAAGTGGCCCAATGAAAAGAAGCTAAATGTATAACAATTCATGAGTCTTGACCAAGACCAAGACTTTATGAGAAGTATAAATAAGAGGTTGATTAAGACTTTGGATATTCTTACTTTATAAAAAGGTGATGGTCCCCCTGTATCTTGCAAAAACACACACGAAACATCGCCATCTTCTCTTGGCCCCTTCATTCGACACACTCTCCCTCTCTCTTGTTCACATCGCCCTTCCTCCACCACCTCATCGTTGTGCCACCTCATGCCGCCACCGTGCTGCCTCAAGCTACCGTCGTCATAACGCCGCCACCTCACTGCTATCGTCATTCCACCACCTCTTCTTTTGTTCGATTTTGGGTTTCGTTCGTTAATCGTGGTAAAGTACTGTAATCCAACCGAAGGTAAATATGATTGCTAGCTCTAAGGCAATAATATCCATTTATTACCTAATGAAGTGTTGCATTAATGCGTGATTATGCATGGTCGTATGTGTTATGGCACTAATGTCACTCTGTTTGGTTAAATGTGTGAGGGAGGAGTAAGGATGTATAGCGGGATCAATCGAGGATAAAAAGGGAGTTGTCAAGGCCATTCAAGCTGAGATCCAACCGAACCCAGATCTGGCCAAGTCTAGAATACACTAGACCTGAGCTGATAGAGTCGATTCGACTTAGCTGGGCGTGAACCAGTGATTATCTTGACCGGTTCTTGATTGGACCAAAATCGGTTTGGCCCAACTAGGTGTAAACCTAACTGATTCGATCCTATTCAAGCCCACTAGGCTAGGCGGGTCAATCTTGGGCACTGTCGGGCTAATTCATAAGGCCAAAAACCGTTCGAATGTTCCCTCATTCTGTCTCCTTCTGGTCGATTGAGTCCTGCATGTTTGGTAATAAGAATAGATAATAAATGGATCATCCATGTATGAGTATGTGATTGCCAATTGAAAGATGATTTCTTCCATTGTTAGCAAGAAAAGCAACGATGTACAGACTTAAGGTAACAACATGTTTTTTAACCATTGCTCGCGACAATGGAATATCCGCCGTCATCGTTAGAGAGAAAAGCAGGGATGGCGTAGACATCATTTACCTAATGATATAAAATGTTTTCTACCATCGTACACGTGTAGAGGCAATGTTGCTGGTACTAAAGTCCCGATGTGAGGCTCAGGAAAAAAAGCTAATAGTGAAAGAAAGAATATATGTTGCATATACATACATATGTGAATTTGCATGACTAATGATCCATGACATCTTTTCAGTAATGGATGACATGATAGCTTTGTTTAAAATGCGTTAACACCACCAAGTTGGGTACTAGGCTGATATTCTTATTTTAGGCTTAGAAATTTCATTTACTGAGCTGTTCGCTCATCCCTTTATTTTTTTCAGGAAAGAAAGATGGATTTCACACAGAATCTGCTGTTCTGTTTCCCAACCCACATGGGGCATGCCCAGCAGACGGTGATTGATGTAGAATCCTGGCATTGAGTATGTTAGAATCATATCGACTATTTGGATTGATGTCGGACAAGCCTGCCAAATCCCGGTGCAATTTATCACGTGGCACGAGAAGTTGTGAAGAGATATGCTTAGAGGTCCACTACGTAATTTCAATGGCCCACTTAGTTTCCAGGCGAAGCGACACCTTAAATGAGCTTGGTTCAAGAAGGAATGAAAGCCTTGTAAGATATTAGTAATAAAGCCATACGAGGTAGCGGTCGTTAGTGAATGTGGATAAGATTCCATAGTTTTTTATTGTACATAGTTTGAAGTGTGGGAATGTCGCGACCTAAAAATTTTTGGTGTGATTAATTCTCAGGTTACAAAGATTGAGCTAGTTATTAGATTGACTAACATAATACGGACTCTCCCAAGTCCTACCGACATCGCAACTTTGTTTTGTTCAATGATTTAGAATTTGAAGGCGCCACTAACTATTTTTTCGTAGTTCGATTAGAAACCTCATTAAATTAACAGGAAAACTAATTACTTCTACGAACCAGATGATTGAGTTCGGGGACTTTGTTACTACTAGTTAATTAAAACTAATGCCTTTCAGTACTTAATACCATGGATATCCTAATTTGGCAACTCATGCTGGTTTACTCCTAAGGCTCTAGTGAGGTAGTCTCTTTTTGATTTTCACTTTTAGATAGAATGCATGAATGTAAGGGTGCATGGATAAGCAAAATGTGAATATGCAAATATAGACACGCAAACGTATACATGCGAACACGGACATGCAATCATGAATATGCAAGTATGGATATACAAATATGACATGCAAACGTGAATGTATGGTACATGCGAACGTGTGACACGCAAATACGGCATACGAACGTGAATATATAAATACAAACACGCAAATGCAGACATACGGAATGCCGACATACAACGCGGACATGCAGACGCGACGGGTGTACGTGGAAATACGTATGTAGGTATACGAATACAGACAGGCGGATACGAATATATACGAATACGATTATGCAAATATGAAGACGTACGAGTACGACATGTGGATCAAAGACGTACGACTACGACATGCGGATACAAAGACGTACGAATATGAAATGCGAACGCGACATACATACACGGACGTACGAACGCGACATGCATATATGGACATGCGATGTAACATGTGTACGTGAATGATGCATATGTGGACATGCGTACCATGGACATGCGGAACGCGACACTGGATGAAACACAAAGCAGGAAAAAATGGACACGTGGTCAAGTTGACATACAACACACCGTTACTAGTTTGTGGAAATTTTTCTTTTAATTTTTTTTATGAATATGCATGAATAATGACAACACGAATACGACGCAGAATAGGACCAACGTATGAATGATATGCCATTATCATATGAAAGTGAGCATGAAATGAAATTTTTTTCGAGTATTGTTCGAATAAAATAGACTGACGATCTGCAAATTGCTGAATATAAACACAATATTTAAATATCGATATATAAAAAGATGATCTAAAAATAAGCATGCTGAAAATCCCTCAAGCGAAAGAGGGAAGTGATGCTACACGACTTCTAATTGGCAGTGTTATGACCTCCAAGCATGGGCTCAGTCCTACCGATTTGGTGGGGTTTTATAAGTGAAATCAAACCTGTACGCAAGATAGAATACATAATAGTAATAAATAAAGAACCATCCAGCAGGTAGCTCGGCTACCAATTTCTGGGTTCGACGGTATGGAAATAAACTGCCAAAAAATAGAATACAGAAAGCAGTAAATAAAAACTCCAGTCGAATTGGCTCGGCCTACCAATTCGGGTCGACGTATTGAAAATTAAACTGATAGGAAATAGGGAATACAGAATAGTAGTAAAATAAAGAACTCCAGCAGGTGGCGCGGCCTACCAATTCTGGGGTTCGATGTATGAAATTAAACTGCCAAAAAATAGAATAATAAAGCAGTAAAAAAGAACTCCAACCCAGGTAGCCTCCGGCCTCACCAATTCTGGTGGTTCGATGGCGGGTATAGAATAAATTGCCAGAAAATAGAATACAGAAAATCCAGTCGGTATACCAATTATGCGGGATTCGATGGTATGGAAATTAAAACTCCCCCAAAAAAAAGTAGAAACAAAAGCAGCTAATATAAAGAACCTCCAGCAGGACTCGGCCTAAATTTGTGGGTTCAATAGTATAGAATTATTTTAAAACTGCAGAAAAAATCATAATACAGAAAAGCAGCCAGTAAATTAAAGAACCTCCCGAGGGGCTGCTTTATCCCAATTCCAGGGTTCGACAGGATGGAAATTAAACTGACACAGAAAATATGAATACGTAGATCTTTACACCCTCAAGTAGAGGCAGGTCATCGCAATCTGGGGTTAAACTATCTTTTGTAAACTGAAGAATACTAACAAATAATCGGACCAATTCAAGCCAAGCTCGAAGAAGATTAGCCTAAAAAAATTGTGCGAAAGCAGGTAGGAGCTTTCCTGTTAGGCCAATTTTTGGCGCTCCATACGATTCACCGTGATAGGAGTTGTCATTTGCATATTCAAGATAAAACATAACGTAACCCCACGGGCAGTAGGAAAATCTGAGCTAATTTGTACCCAAAGCAGAGAGAGTAAAGAGGAGCAACTAGGCTTCAATATTGCAGAGATTCGTCGGAGGCGGTTTATACATCATGGGATGATCGTGAATGGAGAGAAAACAATGCTGGTTGGAGACCGTGTGCTCCGCTTCAACGGAAAATGATGCTGGGTGCACATATATATTTTCAGATGACCAAGACACGTTTTGAGCTCACCATCTAGGTCTTAACAGTGCGACTGTTCCAAATGGTGCTTTTCAATCTTTGCTTGGGGTCATGCAAAGATCTCAAATGCGTGGCAGATGAGAGTGAACAATCCATTGTAAGACGGTCGATAGGCAATGTTTTCATCTATGACCTAAAAATTCTGCAAGAACATCACTCATGATGCGCAACCAATTCTCGGGCCTTCTCATCGTGTGTCTAAACGAGCAATACCAAAAGATCTGGACCCAATCGGATTACTAGAGCATGCATCTTTAAATAAAGGAGAAGTCACACTGTCTCTCTATCAGTTTACTTACTAACAAATTTAGGAGTTTGACAGTTACTTCAGACGGTGAAGTGGTGCACCAGCTACAACAAGGTCTATTTGCTGTTATATACAGAGACTAGCTTCCCTTGCACTATCAAATCATTGAACGATTAGCGAAGGGCAATGATCAATGTTTGCAGCAGCGGGTAAAGGGACCATATATATACAGAAGTGAGCTGTCAAGGACATGAGGTATGACAGCCCAATAACGTATATTGTGAAAAAAACAATCCGCTTCTTAGCTTCCTCCCGCCAGGCTCTCACCGGCACTTGCCTTCGACGACCTCTTTATGCCAAATCACCTCGACGCTAAAAACTCCATGAACAGACAGTGCTCGAAATCTGAACAGCAATAAAAGATATCCTAAAATCGAATCTACCTCCGGCTCATATAGCAACCGATCCCAACGAAAGCCATACGAAACCTCAAATCTGCTGATAACCGAGCAATTGCGACAAAGCTAAGGATCATGCAATGCGCAAGCCAAAATTGAGCATTGAAACTGCCTCACACCGGATGACACACAATTAACTCCACCAACGCGAATCATCAGCCAGAGATTCCCGAGACACGATTGAAACAACCTCAAAGGCCGAGGCTGTTCACGATTCTCAATCCCTTCACAATCGCGCAAAGGTGAACAGTCAAAACTCCACAAGTAAGCTCGGAGAACCGACAAATCGCGAGCATGATTGCGCCAATTGAAGGTAGTATCAGATCGAAAAACGATAAAGACGTGTATGGCTCGGCGGCAAAGCT